>JAVTVY010005943.1:0-38060 GCA_036873755.1 Hanleya hanleyi
TTTGGAGAGAGGTGGCCATGTTCGCTCTGGCTACCTGGTCGAGTTACCTCAACGTATCCGGAAGTGACGTCACAGAGGTCATATGTAAATTCTTTAGGTCAGTTTGAGGTCTCGGTGGACCAACGACTCGACGCCTATGTTAACGCCTTAACGCTTTATCTTAACGCCATAATGCTCTAGCATAACGTCTTGACGCCATGATGTAGACAAATCAGAGAACAACAACAAGGATGACAGGTCAATCATGTTATTAGCCTCTCCAGTACATCATACCCACGCTGGGGATCCGCGTTGGGTATGTTTACAATGCAAGTAGGCTCGTTTGAGAAAGTTTCATTTTCGGCCAGAATCGCTTTTGGCCTAAGCGTCGTCGAGCAGGCGAGGATATTGTAACGGCATCATGTCCTGAAAGACCTGTTTGCGCATTTGGGGTGTAGTAAGTGAAGTGGTCATTCATGGGGTGCGCTGGGATATATTTGAGAGATTGAGGTTCTATATCTCATCCAATGATGGAATGTAGGGTGTCGTCTTGAAGCTCTCGTTTTGTGGACCACGATTTGGGTGATTCCCATGTCATCTGCAACGTCATTTGTGACATCATCAGTACAAGTGGTAGCGAAATTTTGATTAGTCGACCAATACATATGGACTGATAATCCCTATATGTACAGACACCATCACCACCACCACCACACCATTACCATCGGGCGTTGACGCCCGTCATCACCCGGTGGTGGCGGTAGCTCCCGTAGGGTGGAGCTCTTGGGAGTCTGAGCTTGGAGCGCAGAGCTCAGAAGTGACGTCATCGTACGCATGCGCTCTCTCCTGTACCCTATAACCCGTAGGGTGGATGAGCGCAAAGATAATTCAGGCAGGCCATGACAGCTGATAAAGAGAAGTAATTACAGTGTGATGTATTAACATCACCAAATATAAGAGATAGATGGCTGTTTATTGTATCTCGATAAAAAATTGTGTTAAACTGATGAAAATGTTCAACAATAATTCCCAATTTGGTGGCCATTTTGAATTCATCAAAGCTGGCCTATCTGTAATATTGTAACGGTGCATTTACTGAACATCAGTGTCATGTACCTTTCATGTAAAAGTGTTCACCATATGAAATAGGCATGCGTACAAAGGATAGGCGGTTGGTTTAGACAACACATTTTACTATTCCCCCCTTCAAATTACAAATAAAACCCACCCCATGCAGAGTTCAGCTTGCAGCCATAGATTTTCTTGGTCCTGAAACAATCACAAATCAGCATGCGAAAGATAATACTTTTGTCACAAATGTAAATAACTTCCGATTTTTTTACGGTAAGCCACTCGACTACGTGGCGAAGTATTCCATGCGCGGCCAGTGGTCAGTAAAAATGCCCCTTTCGATTGAAACTAGTTGAAGGGCCGCTTGCCATACGAATTTCGCGGCCCCGTCAACTTAATGTTTTATTTTAATTTCACGTTTAATTTCTTAGTTCATTTAAAATGTTGATAAAAATGCCCCTACGTTCTGTTTTCTTTTTGTATTGTTGTGTTGTCTTTTGTGCACAAGGCCAAGAATTAACAAGCTTTCAGAGAATCCCAACATCTCGACTTGCTGCAGCAGTATTGAACGCATACATTTATAACAAACTTTCCATGTAGAGGAGTACACGTACATGTAAATCTTTATCACTGGAAAAGTAATAAGTCAAAACTGAGATAATTTGGCGAAAACTTATATTTCATGCCACAAATAGCACATACACATCCTCAAATCATATGAAACTTGTGCAGCAAGTATCAAACTCATCCAATGAAAGCGGACAGCTTCAGTAAACTATCCACGTAGAAGTGTACATGTTTTTGTATGCCTGTGCCAGGTCTCTAAATTTCACTTTTGAAAAATGTACAGGTATACATGTACATTATCTATGGCAACTTTCTCAGTCGAAACCCTCATAACTTGAAGAAAACAATAATATATTACATCTCATAATTAGCACAATCACATCATCTAATCATATGAAACATGTGTACCAAGTTTCGTAATCATCCATTGAAACCTGACAAATTCAACTGAACCTTTCAGTACATTTGTGTGTAACAAAAAACCTTAGAATTGACAGATTACTAAGTCAAACCCCTCACAAGTACATCCTCATGTGAACCAAGTTTCATAATCATTCAGCGACATCTGACAACTGCAGGAACTTTCTATGTACACATGTACATTGTAGGTGTACATGTAGACGGCCTACAAGTTTGCTAAACAAAAAACTATCATTTGCCATAATTTGGACAAAAATCAATATGTCATCTCAAAAATAGCAAAGCTACATCGTCCAATCATAAGAAACATGAAAAATGCAGCAAACTTTTTATGTACAGATGTACATGTGGACTTCAGCTAAACAAAAACTAGAAGTAACAGCATCAGTGAGTATGCTCCCTTTGGAGAAGCATATTTGATGAGATGTGGATTAATTATCACTGAAGGTGATAAATGCCCCCGCCTAAAGAGTAAAAATTGATCATGAAATAGTATGGTAAGGGATAATCATTACTGGTAATTTTTTTTAAAGATGTATGGAGGATATTTGGGGTAGGCACATGCATGGAATATGCCTGTCCACCAGCTGACAGCTGACGTTGCACGGAAAAATTTGTGGTATTACATTGGGGTATGGCAAGATCTTGACTTTTATTTTGCATTTCTAATGGGTTGCGGGTACACGTAGCTGTTCAGGAAGTATAATACCCTCATACATGTATCTTGTACAAAAATGAAGAAGTTATGCCGACTATGAACGATGGCCTATGTTTGTTGATGATTTATTGCAGTTATACAGGTAACAGTACCAATTTGTAGAAGGTATAATCCAAGATGATCATCAACGTCTGGCAAGAACTCCTCCTAAATTCATAGGATTTACGGCAAATCCGTCATGTAAGACACATACAATAGGTGACTACATGTGGGGAACCATTCAACCATGGAGTGAAAAGGGCCAAGTATATTGCAGGCAAAGTGTGGCCGATTGAAGTTGTCTAAAATCACGGGTCTGCCGGATTTAATATGCAGAAAACATAGCTTGTACAGTCTGCCCAAGGCTGGATCCATTTATGTGATTAGTCGTGCTATCTATATGCTAACTGTTTTCTTTAAGCAATCCAAAATTCAGCTATTATGACCAGACAACAGTGCAACAATTTTCAAGTGAATGTGTCAAAGTGTTGACTTGCGGATTTATTACCCATAAACCATCTTTTGTATCTCAATCTCCTAACCCAGGCCAATTCATGTGTCAGTGATGGAAAAATCCGGAGAATTCTGACTCGGGGGAAGTAACCCAAGTTAGATCTATTTTCTACAAAGAACAACCCTGCTTATCTTCCCTGTGACTTACAAGCGAAATCGTCAATGCGTTGGATGTTTATCACCCGGAAACCCCATCTGGTACATGTAAATGTATTAACCCAGTTTATGACCATTTAACGCCAAGTGGTGGCGCCACCTGCAGGCAGATTTTCTCGAAACGCAATCCCATTCAATGTCTCAATTACAAGCGTCTAGTCCGTCATTCATAATCCAGCCGTCGTCCATTAGAGAATATCCGCGTCCATAATCCAAAGACCTATTCCATTTCCATATAACAGTATTAGCACCAAATTCAAAAAGACAAAAGTATACATAACATAGGCTTGTTTCCTGCAAGAGAGAAGCGGTCAACAATTTTCAATGATGCCGGCAAGACATCATGATGTTCCAAAATATCAAATCCGTATCGCTGATCAGTATTATTAATCCATAATATTCGTTATAGAGTCGTCATCTAAAAATGATGTACCTCAGTCACGCTTTGATTGTGACTGTTCATATGAGTACCATGAGGATCTTGAAGTACATGGGCTCATACGGCCCCTAGCCCCGGGTTAAGCGGAATTAGACGCATGTTACGAAACGTAGCCCCATAGATCTTGCACGCTACGTTCGTATTTTGCTATCAGCATGCGATATGTATCGCCAAATTTGAGAAACTTTGAGTGGAGGCGCTTGGTGGAATAGCCCTGTTTTATAAGTTTCTGCAACAATGTTTTGTGACGTTGATTAAAATCGTCACATTTAACACAGGATCTAGCAAATGCTACTAAGCGAGATATGTATACGCTATATGCAGGTCCCACTGGAATATTACTGTCCAGAAAGGGATAGTTTACGATATCGAAATTGTAATCATCTCTTTTGTCATAAAGTCGACGAGAGAGAATGCCCACTTCATTTTTATAGAGATATAGATCTAAATATGATGTGCCTGCAGGGCTGTCTGTAGTTTCCTTCAAATCCAGTGAAGGTGGATATATATCCTTCACTGCGTCATTTATATAGCGATTATCCACAGCGAGAAGATCGTCTATATAGCGTTTGGTGAATGAGAAGGAACGGGCTTTGAATGGATCGGTTTTTGAAAGCGCCTGCCTGAAAGGCTGTACACCAGTGAGAAAAATTTCAAGTCAAAGCATCAAACCACTGGAGATTTATCGCCCGGAAACCCCATCTTGTACATGTATTAACCGGACATATGGTGGGGCCATCTGTAGGTGGATTTCTCGAAACGCAATCCCATTCAAGGTTTTATGGCTGTAAACCAGTGAACAAAATTTCACTGGAAACCGTCAACCCATTATAGATTTATCGCCCGGAAACCCCATCTTGTACATGTATTAACCTAGCCAGTAGGCTCATTTAACGCCAAGTGGTGGCGCCACCTGCCAGCGAATTTCTCGAAACACAATCCCATTCAAGGTCTTATGGCTGTACATCAGTGAAAAAAATATCAAAGTCAAAGCATCAAACCACTGGAGATTTATCGCCCGGAAATTCCATCTTGTACATATATTAACCTAGGCTAGGACCATTTAACACTATGTGGTGGCGCCAGCTGTAGGCGGATTTTCTCGAAACGCAATCCCATTCAAGGTCTTGTGGCTGTCAACTAGTGAAAAAAATTTCACTGGAAAGAGTCAAACCATTATAGATTTATCATCCGGAAACCCCATCTAGCACATGCATTAACCTAGCCAGTAGGCTCATTTAACGCCAAGTGGTGGCGCCACCTGCAAGCGGATTTTCTCGAAACGCAATCCCATTCAAGGTCTTATGGCTGTACACCAGTGAGAAAAATTTCAAATCAAAGCATCAAACCACTGGAGATTTATCGCTCGGAAACCCCATCTTGTACATGTATTAACCTAGGCTAGGTCCATTTAACACTATGTGGTGGCGCCATCTGAAAGGGGATTTTCTCGAAACGCAATCCCATTCAAGGTCTTATGACTGTAAACCAATGAACAAAATTTCAATGGAAAGCGTCAACTCATTATAGATTTATCGACCGGAAACCCCATCTTGCACATGTATTAACCTAGCCAGTAGGCTCATTTAACGCCAAGTGGTGGTGCCACCTGCAAGCGGATTTTCTCAAAACGCAATCCCATCAACTTAAGGTCTTATGGCTGTACATCAGTGAGAAAAATTTCAAGTCAAAGCATCAAACCACTGGAGATTTATCGCTCGGAAAACCCATCTTGTACATGTATTAAGCTAGCCTAGGCCCATTTAACACCATGTGGTAGCGCCACCTGTACGCGGATTTTCTCGAAACGCAATCCCATTCAAGGTCTTGTGGATGTACACCAGTGAACCAAAGTACATGTGACGATAACATACGAAAAACTCCTTTGCGTGTGATGGTAATAAAGCCGATTTTTTTTCCTCTCCAAAACCTGCCATATAAAATTTTTCTTGAAGATTACATACTGAAATATCCCCTTCGAAAAAACTGAGTTGTTCAGTTGCATGAAAATAGAAATGTGATTGATCAAAATGTGCTCTCGGGCTTATTTTGGTATTTTGGAGCATTTTCATGAAGGTTTTTCTCTTGCAGTAAAAATATGACACCTCAAACCAAAACCATTCGTGGTTCATTTCAATAGATAACCTTCCTAATATATTGTGTGACAAAATTATTTTGGTTCGAGGGGTTATATTTTTGCTAGAAGAGAAAATCCTCACTATAAATGCCTCGAAAATACCAAATCAGGCTGAGGAGCACACTTTGATCAATCATATCTCCATTTTTATACAACGGAGCATCGCAATTTTTTTCGAGGCTGATATTTCAGTACGTAAACTTCTAGAAAAATCGGATTTGGCAGGTTTTTGATTGAAAAAAAATTCAGCTTGATTATCATCTCACACAACGGAGTTATTCCCGTATTGTCGTCACATATCCTTTCAAATGAAAGCGTCCATCCATTGGAGATTTATTGCCCGGAAACTTCGTACGTGGGGTAGTGCCATAACTTACCCACCCTCCCCTCCCCACCCCCACCCACCCCACCTGGCGGAATACCCAACTCGCATATTTATTTATTTATTTTTAATAGTTTTCTGATTTTTTCATGATTTTACTTATTTCCCTTGAAGAGAAGAATTGCCAACGATTCGTCAGAAATGTGATGACAATTGTTTGAAAAGTTTGTTAGTTGTTTCAACAAATAAATACGTCAGATCCGTCATTCATTGGGAAGCCGTCGTCCATTAAGGGTTTCAAAAGGTCCATAATCCAAAAGACCCGTTTCATTGATAATAGTAGCGCCTAAATTAACATAACCGAAAGATAACAAAATAAGTTGGAGTTACTTGAAAGTTAGAAGCGGTCAACAGTTTTTAATGATGCCGACAAGATCAACCGATATTGCAGTCATCAAATCCGTATCACAATTCAATGCATAAGTTCGGACTGGAAATACTATGAAATGACGTATCATCGTCCGAAAGCAGGGCTCTTCTAGAACAAGAAGAAATGTGCAAGAAACTTTGGCTAAAATCTAAAAGTTGGCCTAGCGGGGAAAAGACGTTGACATATATAAGATTGAAGCGGAGTCGGGTATTTGTGGTCCATTTTACAACACGGGTGAAACATTCGAAGACCCAGATCGCTCACAAGAACAGAGAATCCCAGCAGAATTCAGAATCTCAAAGTTTTTTGTCCTTCCACTTTGTGTGCAGTTATTGAAGCATGAAAAATATGACCGTAGTTAAATGTACAAATAAGATTGCTGGTAAAATACAATGCAAGAACACTTTGTCGACATCCGACAAGAAGTTGAAAACATCCTGGTCGATGGACATACTATAAAAATTATTTCAAGAAAACCGACTGACAATTACTCAAAAAAGTCTAGCCAAGGCAACATCAGTGACAGACCATCTTCTACTTCTTTAACCCTACCTGGCCTGGGGGGGGGGGCCAAAATGGTCCCCCCTACCCAACTTTCTGCGCTATCTCCGGAACGACAAAAAATAGAGAGCTGAAACTCCGTGACTTTATAGTTTATCATATTGGGGTCATTTTGAGTCTATTTGCATAACCCCCGAGCAGAGGATCATGGGTAAATTCAAGATGGCGGCCACGTGGGGTCCCAGAAAAGTGATGTTTTTGTCATATTTCTTCAAAATTTCTGCTTTTCCGCGATGAAAAGTGGACAAAAACTATTTTATTTCACATCCCATTAATATTTACTAATTTATCATGCCGTTTTTGCGAAAAAATTGCATAAATAAAAGATTCGGAAAATCTGACTGAAAAATCGACCCAAAAATGCCGGTTTTGAAAATGACGTGACTGTGACGTCATGAAAGCGGCCATCTTGGATTTTGTTACATTTTCTGGTAGAGCTTGACCCAAGGGTATAGTGTGGTAACTCGCCCCCCCCCCCCCAGGCCACAACATGTCCCAAAAAGCCCAGGCCAGATAGGGTTAAAAGAATAGGTAGCAGAGATCAATGGTGCTTCATTCACAATTGTTGGGTTTGTAATCGCAAAAGGCAACCGGACTGATTTTTGAATTTTGTAGAATGTGTTTATATCAAACCGTTTGCAGCATATTTCCCCAAAAATACTCTGCGTAGATTTGACGATGAATGCGAAAATTTTCATGCCTCGAACTATAGATTTGGCAGGACAACTGGGTTTTACTGTGTTCATCTGAGAGATATGGAACTTCGGATTTTCTCCATTCTCGATAAAAATTAGATCATTACATTTTCCATTGTCAGCCCACCGAAAGCCATATTTGCCATTCAGATCGCAGTAGGCTCAGTATTAATTAACGGGCTGAAACACTGAGCAATAAGGTTTACCTGTAAAACAGTGTTGTGATTGGATAACCACGTGTGCAATACATTAGGTGAGCAATATCATACATCGAAACATTCCTCATATTATGCGAGGCCTCTTTATACAAAGGATCTTGGCGCCCACCATTGTCCGATAATTGTAAGCTAATGACTAGAGGGTCGTTTTGTCCATTGTTATTACGAACAAACGATTGATTTGTAATTTTGTTTACAGAATTTCGAATCAGAGCGAAAAAGATCGAAAAAGGGACACTGAAAAACACCAAGATATAATCTAAGTTCCAGGAGTTTCAAGATTTCTAGAAACTATACTTATGTTGGTTGTTATAATACAAGAGAAATAAGCAAAGTTAATCTGAAAGCGAATGTACCTGTATTTATTTTTTTGCACGTGTCATCATTGGGTACTGAAAGCGAAGACAAATCTCTTTGACACTTTGGCATGAGCTATGAAACATACTTAAGATTTTATAATTACGAACGAATGCTTTTCAGATACCATGTTCGAAAATAGTAAGATATGGTACAATACTTAATACTGAAGGGATCCGGTCCGCGCAGTAATGTTCAAACTTCGAAAGTGCCTGAATTCTGATTATCTCCCTTGGATCGAAACATGCAGTAGTCTACCGTTGTCGAGTTGTGACGTTGAGTCACAAGAGTGACGTCCCTTCATGTAGCCGACCTGCTTGCTACTGCGAGGACTAAAGAAAACGGATTTGAAATTTGAAGAAATACATTTTAATTCCGAAATATTTGAACTCCATGATATGGGAGGTGAAGGTATGGATATTCACTATAGTCAATATATAGAATATGCCCCACCGTTTGATCCGCCGACTCTTGTGATGCAACGTCACAACCCGAGAATATCGTATTAGTTTGAAGCGTAACTTGGATTTTCGAATCGGACCAAAAAAAGGCATCTCGCACTACTAGGCCCCATGTGGGACCTGTGTACCAAATTTCAGAAAGATCCATGAAATATTTCCTGAGAATTCACGATAACAATGTTTCAAGGGGAAATTCAAGATGGCCGCCTTGTGGCCATATTGGATTTTCGAATCGGACGGAAAAAGGTATCTTGCACAACTAGACCCCAAGGGAAATCTGTGTACCAAATTTGAGAAAGATCCATGCAGTACTTCCTGAGAAATCGCGATAACAAGGTTTCATGGGGAAATCCAAGACGGCTGCCTGGTGGCCATACTGGATTTTCGAATCGGACCAAAAAAGGTATCTTGCACAACTAGGCCACAAGGGGAACCTGTGTACCAAATTTGAGAAAGATCCATTCCGTAGATCCTGAGAAATCGCGGCGATAACAAGGTTTCATGGGGAAATCCAAGATGGCTGCCTGGAGGCCATATTGGATTTTCGAATCGGACGGAAAAAGGTATCTTGCACAACTAGACCCCAAGGGGAACCTGTGTACCAAATTTGAGAAAGATCCATGCAGTAGTTGCTGAGAAATTGCGATAACAAGGTTTCATGGGGATTTCCAAGGCGGCTGCCTGGTGGCCATATTGGATTTTCGAATCGGACCAAAAAAGATATCTTGTACAACAAGACCCCAAATTTGTGTACCAAATTTGAGAACGATCCATGAAGTAGATCCTGAGAAATCGCGGCGATAACAAGGTTTCATTGGGAAATCCAAGATGGTTGCCTGGAGGCCATATTGGATTTTCGAACCGGACCGAAAAAGTTATCTTGCACAACTAGACCCCAAGGGGAACCCGTGTACCAAATTTGAGAAAGATCCAAGCAGTAGTTGCTGAGAAATCGCGATAAGAAGGTTTCATGGGGAAATCCAAGAGGACTGCCTTGTGGCCATATTGGATTTTCGAATCGGACCAGAAAAGGTATCTTGCACAACTAGACCCCAAGGGGAACCAAAAAATCGGACCAAAAAAGGTATCTTGCACAACTAGACCACAAGGGGAACCTGTGTACCAAATTTGAGAAAGATCCATGCAGTAGCTCCTGAGAAATCGCGGCGATAACAAGGTTTCGTGGGGAAATCCAAGATAGCTGCCTGGTGGCCATATTGGATTTTCGTATGGGACAAAGAAGGTATCTTGCACAACTAGACCCTAAGGGGAACCCGTGTACCAAATTTGAGAAAGATCCATGCAGTAGTTGCTGAGAAATCGCGATAACAAGGTTTCATGGGGAAATCCAAGATGGCTGCCTGGTGGCCATATTGGATTTTCGAATCGGACCAAAAAAGGCATCTCGCAGTACTGGGCCCCACGTGGGACCTGTGTACCAAATTTCAGAAAGATCCATGAAATATTTACTGAGAATTCACGATAACAATGTTTCAAGGGGAAATTCAAGATGGCCGCCTGGTGGCCATATTGGATTTTTGAATCGGACCAAAGGAGGTATCGTGCACAACTAGACACCAAGGGGAACCTGTGTACCAAATTTGAGAAAGATCCATGTAGTAGATCCTGAGAAATCCCGATAACAAGGTTTCATGGGGAAATCCAATATGGCTGCCAAGATGGCGTCAACGTGACGTCATTTTTAAAAAGAGCATTTTTGGACGATTTTTCGGTCAGAATTTTCGAATTTTTTATTTGTTTTTTCTTTGCAAAAACTGCATGATAAATTAGTAAATAATAATCCGATATGAAATAAAATAGGTTTCACCCACTTTTCCATACAGGAAAGCAAAAATTTTGAAGAAATATGACGAAAACATCACTTTTCAGGTACCCCACATGGCCGCCATTTTGAATTTACCCATGATCCTCTGCTCGGGGGATCATGCGAATACGCTCAAAATGACTCCAATATGATAAATAAAATTCACGGAGTTTCAGCTCTTAATTTTTGTCGCTCCGGATATAGGAGCAAAAAACCAACGGGTGGGGGGGGGGGGAAGGCGAAAAGTGCCCCCCAGGCCAGGTAGGGTTAAGTTATTCTAATTTGTACCTTGTGGAAACAATTTCAAGCTGGCCTCCAGGTGGCGCCACCTATGGGTGTAGTCAACATCATATGGTAAGATATCTACATATCAAATTTGGGAATAATTCGGTGTGTCGTTCTAATTTTATGGTCTGAAAGCGAAATACCACTTGGCCCCGAGGTGGCGACACCGGTCAGTGTATGTGGACGGAAAGCGATCCCAAGCGACATCATGGGACATGACATCCGTTATGACGTTCTAATATTACTGTCCGGAAACAAAATTGGCCTCCAGCTGACATATTGTTTTTGTTGTGGAAACGAAATTTTAAGTGGGTACAGGTCTGCGTCACATTTGGCGATATGTGGATGGAAAGCGATATCGTGGCAGGATATATACACCAAATTCAAAATAATCCGCGAATTGTCAGAAAAAAAAATCGTGGTTGCAATCAGGTGGTACCGCCTACGATGTGTGGACGGAATGCAATCCCAATTAGTGACATTGTGGCAAGACCTCCATATACCAAATTTGGGAATTTAGTCGTTCTAACTTTATCGTCTGAAAAAAACATTACAGTTAAACCCCGGTGGCGCCAACTTCGGGCAAATGTGGGCGGAAAGCAATATCAAGCGCAATCTAATTAAAATTGAATCGTATCTGCTCCCCATTTGTATATGTCGTTTGTAGGATCTAACAGGCTTGCAGTAACTCGCGTGTTAACCAATCCAGAGACCACTTCGTAGTGCTTTGAAGGGAACATTGATGACAAAGAATTTTTGGCTGGCTCAGCCGAATTAGCTGGTTCGCTGGAGGGGTGTCTTTTCATGTTGCCGCGGTCCCGACATTGTGGCACCATAATACGGGGTAGATATATGAACTGATCTTTGGTGTAAACATTGGGGTAAATGGACACAGTGAACCTATCTCCCCTCCCCCGAGTCCTGACGCGACCATGATGTCATCATTCTATTAAATATCCATGGTATGGGCCCTCAGAACACCATATTCAATTGAAATACGCAAGATCCTATATAGCGACATGTACGATTGGGGAGCATTGATAGGATATTAATTGATTAAGATTGTATCAGGCGACAATTATGGCATAATACCACATACCAAATATGGAAAGAATCCTGAATCCGGAGTCGTTTTAGTGTTCAGAAACGAAGTGACTAGGTGAGGTATTACCTATGGAAATCCCCAGCAAGATCTTAGGTAGGTTAGCCATAAACCAAATCTGAAGTGAATTTGTATAGTCGCTTCGATTTTATTGTCCGAAAACCAAATTTAAGTCCTATAATAAGAACGTCAAACATTAAACATTCACCTCTCAACTTCTTTTAAAATCTGGAAGGTCATGGTCTCTGTGAAAGTTCATGTATGTATATTGGAGAAATATTTACATGTACCACTTATCCACTAACTTCCTTATATGTTCATAGTACGTACAAACATGAATGAACGAGTATTTATGAGCTATGGCTGTGACCAATCGCTGAATGTGCTATGGATGTAAATGAGACTATGCAAATCACTGTAGAGGTCATAAACTAAATCAATGGTCAGTCACAATTTTGACATTCCAGAGTGTCGGCTACTTTACCATAAGTTAAAATAGAAAATTTGCGTAGAAGGGAAATTGTGGGGAAAAAGCAAATTTCCGGTTGCGGTCAGAAAGATCCATGAAATATTTACTGAGAATTCACGATAACAATGTTTCAAGGGGAAATTCAAGATGGCCGCCTGGTGGCCATATTGGATTTTTGAATCGGACCAAAGGAGGTATCGTGCACAACTAGACACCAAGGGGAACCTGTGTACCAAATTTGAGAAAGATCCATGTAGTAGATCCTGAGAAATCCCGATAACAAGGTTTCATGGGGAAATCCAATATGGCTGCCAAGATGGCGTCAACGTGACGTCATTTTTAAAAAGAGCATTTTTGGACGATTTTTCGGTCAGAATTTTCGAATTTTTTATTTGTTTTTTCTTTGCAAAAACTGCATGATAAATTAGTAAATAATAATCCGATATGAAATAAAATAGGTTTCACCCACTTTTCCATACAGGAAAGCAAAAATTTTGAAGAAATATGACGAAAACATCACTTTTCAGGTACCCCACATGGCCGCCATTTTGAATTTACCCATGATCCTCTGCTCGGGGGATCATGCGAATACGCTCAAAATGACTCCAATATGATAAATAAAATTCACGGAGTTTCAGCTCTTAATTTTTGTCGCTCCGGATATAGGAGCAAAAAACCAACGGGTGGGGGGGGGGGGAAGGCGAAAAGTGCCCCCCAGGCCAGGTAGGGTTAAGTTATTCTAATTTGTACCTTGTGGAAACAATTTCAAGCTGGCCTCCAGGTGGCGCCACCTATGGGTGTAGTCAACATCATATGGTAAGATATCTACATATCAAATTTGGGAATAATTCGGTGTGTCGTTCTAATTTTATGGTCTGAAAGCGAAATACCACTTGGCCCCGAGGTGGCGACACCGGTCAGTGTATGTGGACGGAAAGCGATCCCAAGCGACATCATGGGACATGACATCCGTTATGACGTTCTAATATTACTGTCCGGAAACAAAATTGGCCTCCAGCTGACATATTGTTTTTGTTGTGGAAACGAAATTTTAAGTGGGTACAGGTCTGCGTCACATTTGGCGATATGTGGATGGAAAGCGATATCGTGGCAGGATATATACACCAAATTCAAAATAATCCGCGAATTGTCAGAAAAAAAAATCGTGGTTGCAATCAGGTGGTACCGCCTACGATGTGTGGACGGAATGCAATCCCAATTAGTGACATTGTGGCAAGACCTCCATATACCAAATTTGGGAATTTAGTCGTTCTAACTTTATCGTCTGAAAAAAACATTACAGTTAAACCCCGGTGGCGCCAACTTCGGGCAAATGTGGGCGGAAAGCAATATCAAGCGCAATCTAATTAAAATTGAATCGTATCTGCTCCCCATTTGTATATGTCGTTTGTAGGATCTAACAGGCTTGCAGTAACTCGCGTGTTAACCAATCCAGAGACCACTTCGTAGTGCTTTGAAGGGAACATTGATGACAAAGAATTTTTGGCTGGCTCAGCCGAATTAGCTGGTTCGCTGGAGGGGTGTCTTTTCATGTTGCCGCGGTCCCGACATTGTGGCACCATAATACGGGGTAGATATATGAACTGATCTTTGGTGTAAACATTGGGGTAAATGGACACAGTGAACCTATCTCCCCTCCCCCGAGTCCTGACGCGACCATGATGTCATCATTCTATTAAATATCCATGGTATGGGCCCTCAGAACACCATATTCAATTGAAATACGCAAGATCCTATATAGCGACATGTACGATTGGGGAGTATTGATAGGATATTAATTGATTAAGATTGTATCAGGCGACAATTATGGCATAATACCACATACCAAATATGGAAAGAATCCTGAATCCGGAGTCGTTTTAGTGTTCAGAAAGTGACTAGGTGAGGTATTACCTATGGAAATCCCCAGCAAGATCTTAGGTAGGTTAGCCATAAACCAAATCTGAAGTGAATTTGTATAGTCGCTTCGATTTTATTGTCCGAAAACCAAATTTAAGTCCTATAATAAGAACGTCAAACATTAAACATTCACCTCTCAACTTTTTTTTAAAATCTGGAAGGTCATGGTCTCTGTGAAAGTTCATGTATGTATATTGGAGAAATATTTACATGTACCACTTATCCACTAACTTCCTTATATGTTCATAGTACGTACAAACATGAATGAACGAGTATTTATGAGCTATGGCTGTGACCAATCGCTGAATGTGCTATGGATGTAAATTAGACTATGCAAATCACTGTAGAGGTCATAAACTAAATCAATGGTCAGTCACAATTTTGACATTCCAGAGTGTCGGCTACTTTACCATAAGTTAAAATAGAAAATATGGGTAGAAGGGAAATTGTGGGGAAAAAGCAAATTTCCGGCTGCGGTCAGAGATGGCAATCAATAGATGTTCTCTCCCAGATAGGGGGAATATGCATTAAAAAATTGGTTGACCAAGGCATTCAAATGTTATCCACCGGACAAGTGTGGCGAAGAATAACAAGCGTTCTGAGAACCCCAACATCTCGCCATCCGCCGAAGGTGCAGCAGTATTGAAAGCATACATGTAGAGCAAACAATAAGGTCTGGAATAGGTGATGTGGTACAGACAATAATATCTGGAATAGATTATCTGGTACAGACACTAACATCAGTCCCATGTGGGATTACTGGCATATAAGTTAATCCCATGTAGGATGGATAGGTCAGTGCCGTCGGATTACTGGTGCATAGGGCAGTCCAGTGTGAGATTACTGCTGGATAGGTCAGTCCCATGTGAGATTACTGCTGGATAGGCCAGTCCTGTGTAGGATTACTGCTGGATGGACCAGCCCCATGTGTTCTTACTGATGGATAGACCAGTCCAATGTGGGATTACTGCTGGATAGTCCAGTCCCAAGTGGGATTACTGCTGGATAGGCCAGTCCTGTCTGGGAGTACTGCTGGATAGAGGAGTCTCGTATGGGATTACTGCTGCATAGGCAGTCCAGTGTGGGATTACTGCTGCATACGGCAATCCTGTGTGGGATTACGGCTGGGGAGGCCAGTCCCATGTGGGATTACTGCTGGATAGGCTAAACCTGTGTGGGATTACAGCGGGATAGGTTAGTCCCATGTAGGATTATGGCTGGATAGGTCAGTGTCATGTGGGATTACTGCTGCATATTGCAGTCCAGTGTCCTATTACTTCTGGATAGGTCAGTCCCATGTGAGATTACTGCTGCATAGGCCAGTCCCGTGTGAAATTACTGCTGGATAGGCCAGTCCCATGTGGGATTACTGCTGGATAGGCCAGTCCGGTCTGGGATTACTGCTGGATAGGTCAGTCCCGTGTGGCATTACTGCTGGATAGGCCAGTGCCATTTGGGAATACTGCTGGATAGGTCAGTCCCGCGTGAGATTACTGCGGGAGAGCTGTGACCTAGGAAAACATGAAACATGTCCACCAAGTTTTATAATCATCCCACGAAAGGTTCAACAAACTTTCCATGTACAGATCTACATGTAAATTTTTGCCCAACAAAAACCTTATCAATGGAAACGTACAAAGTCTAAACTGCAATAATTAGGACAAAAATTCATATTTAATGTCATATTTCTTAAATAGCACATGCACAGCCTCGAATCACATTGAACTTGGGTAGCAAGTGTCAAACTCATCCAATGAAAGCTGACAGCTTCAGAAAACTTTCCATGTACAGTGTACATGTATATACATGTACATTATTATTGGCAGATTACTTAGACAAAACCCTCAAAATTTGAACAAAAATTAATATTTCATCTCCTAAATAGCACAGGTACATCTTCTAATCATAAGAAACATGTGTACCAAGTTTCATAATCATTCAATGACAGCTGACAACTGCAGCAAACTGGTGTACAGATGTACATGTGCACTTCAGCTAAACGCAAAACTCAATCATTTGCCATAATTTGGAGAAAAATTAATATTTCATCTCAAAATAGCACAGGTACATTCTCTAATCATAAGAAACCTGTGTACCAAGTTTTGTAATCATCCAATGAGAGCTGACAACTGCAGCAAACTTACCATGTACATGTACATGTATACACATAGAGGCCTACATGTACAATTCACCTAAACAGAAAACTCTATCATTTGCCATAATTTGGAGAAAAATTAATATTTCATCTCAAAAATAGCACACGTACATCCTCCAATCATAAGAAACATGTGTACCAAGTTTCATAATCATCCAATGACAGCTGACAACTGCAACAAACTTTCTAAGTACAGATGTACATGTGCACTTCAGCTAAACGCAAAACTCTATCATAGGGATTTTAACATTGGAGCACCCCAGGGGTAGTACCCCCAGGTGGCATACCCACCCCCCATATTTTTTTTATTTTTTAAAATATTTTTTCTAATTTTTTTTTAATTTGCTAAACCAAAAACCTTATCATTTCCAGGCAGGGGACACCGACACCGACACCGACGACGACATCCTCTTTCCCCCCTCACAATATCTCCCTTTACTTCACAAGGCGAGATAAAAACAAGAAAAAAGAAACTGACACATAAGGTTTCCTAAATACTTCTCATTTTAATTTCAATTTCTAACATAGTGTTCGTTGTAGCAGTGATTATGGTGATTATATAAAATTGTTAGGACTAGATTTCAACAATGTACACTGTCCATATAAGGAGGTATTGAATTTGCATTCAGCATGGTATAAACATTGGTAAATGATACTGGTCACCATATATATTGCTTGCATGGGGATCAGACCACCAGTAGTTTTATATGAATACCGTGTTGATCAGTGTTTCACCCCCTTAACGTCAGTACGAACGACGATATATCATTTATACCAGAATTCATATTGCTTTTAGTAAAATCAGAATTATACTTACCAGTAGTTCCCTAACTGAAATAAAATAAGTCAAAGAAAGAAACAGCCGTGAACCCAGACAGGCGGCGAGAATGTCCTTTCTGGATTCTGAGGACCCAGCGGTGTTCTCCTTTCTTTTATAGTAAGTTGACACTGGACGGTCGTGTGCAAATAACCGCTGTGAGTGTCTTCATGTAACACGGCGCTAATGTTTATTATCACAGGAAGGCATTCCGAAAACCACCTGACATAATTACCCAGATGGTATCCGAACAATGATCCGAATTAGAAACACCCCGTTATTTACTTCGTCCTCCATGTCACGATAAATTGAACACCGTATTGTACAGGTCGGCATAGATAGCACTGTGACTGAAAATTTTGCTCATCATTTCTCGGTTCTCTTCGGATTTAAATGGCCAGGCTGTACAATGCATGATGGATTTAAAAGCGCATAACCCCTTCACCCTAAAACCACCCTCACACCCTCCCCTTGCGGGCCTGTGTTGTTAACGCAGAACATTGGACTAGCCCAACCAAAGGGTGAATATGATAGAATGCCAGGTCGCTTTTTCACCCTCGGTAAGTGGTTGACGGCAGGGTGGTTCGACATGGCTAAAGGGAAGACAATCCTGTTTGGATGTTGATTGCTGAACCTGCATCGTCCTCTGTTTAACCCCATACGCCAAAACAAGCTCAACATTTTTCTGCGTTTTCAGTCCAATCGTGAGTGGCAATAATGTTGGTGGTGTGTACAGAAGTGTCTTTCGGATCTACTTTTTACCGGGGCAGTTCACAGACGGCGGATTTGTATATTGCATAATCCAACAATGCAGTGCAGTGCTGTCACTCAGCAGATCCGAGGTCTAAATTTTGATCAATCTTGGCCGACGGTTGACTGGACCTAAATCGACAACCTCCCCACAGCGCATGCTGCGTTTCACAGGCTCAATCCACCTTATGCCTTAGTATAATCGGCCATATAATGTCAGTTTTGACGGTTTAGGAATGACAGTGTAGGTTTTCCCATGCAAGTAGCAAATAGGCCTACTGGAGCATATCTCATTTAATATTTATGCTCATGTCGAAGAATAACAAAAGTGTGACCAAACTACAAAAAAGATAAAAATGTAACATCTCGTCTTGTACTCGAAAGTTGATTGAAAAACCTTAAAATGTGCCTTGTAACTATCCAGAAATGCTTACATGTTCCTCTGGTGAAAGGCGGCATGCTATCCATAGCTGAAACCAAAGGCCATTGCAGAGTATATATGAATTACCTGGGATTGCTTACATAGAATAGAAATGAACCATTTCTAATTCTAATTAATCAGATATGTTTGTATTGTTATTCATATATCATGTATAATAAAAATTAATCAGGAGTTTGTTTCATTTATTCTAAGGGGCAGTAGCAGTTTTCTGAAAGTCTTGTAATAGGAAAGATTCTCTTCTTTCGTGTCAGCTTGCTAAGGGCATTCCACGTTTCACTAATTAACACTACCCTTAGCTTATCGCTATGATTCGGCATATATTTCATACGGCGCCACCTATCTTGAGGGAGATAATCCTGTTCGAAAGTTGTTCCCGAAGCATCAAGTCACATGTCCGCCCCCTTTATACCAGCCAATGAAATTATCAGTATTAATATATTTCTCAGACATCAGACATGTCAGTTTCACGAGGCGCAAGACTGGGGGATTCTACGCGAGACCAAAACGAAGTTGTGCGAATTAGCTATTTCATTTCTCACTCTATGGAGTATGCTTCTTTGTTTTTCTTAAGAAAAATCATATTACAAACGGCCTAACGTATTTGAAAAAAATAAAATCGGCGTCAGTTCACAGGAAAATGATATGATTTTTATTTTGTGACGGGGGCACTTCGAGGCCCACCAAGGGATCATTTAAATCGATCGCTTTCTGGAGGTGTGTCTTCGTTACATGAACGTGATTGCGCCGATGTCGGATGTCATGGGACCAATCGGATGTGACCATTTGGGAAACGCCCTAATATACTCAGATAGCACCCGTTACGTATGATCGTATCATGCGTTCGGATGATGCTTTGGTGTATTAGTCATACATCAAAATCTTCCTTATCCAATGGAGAATCAGGCATATCTACATAAATAAAAATCAAACAATTGTTCATAGGACTGCCAGCAGAAATCCATGAATATTAAACACAATAATATTGAAAGCAGTTAAGAAAATTCTATAGAGACTGTGCTACAACAAATATAATGTTAGATATGAAAATTGTTTTGAGAAGTATTTTAAAATAATTTTTTTCTTATCAGTAACTGTCTCCATTTATAAATGTTGTGTGAATTGAACCTACCTGACACATTATGTATATTGGCAATTAATTATGCACCTTCTTTTAGGACCAGACACAATCAAAATAGGGTGTGAATGAATGGACCACAATAGGCAGTTGGGGATTGAATAGAAATAATCCGGGGCAAACTCCCGCACTGAATGCACAAACTGGTTTAGATATATTAGCTTTTCAAACTAAAGGCCCATTTCCACAGCAGCGACAACCACATCCGAAAAATAGCCGACAAAATTAGAACCAGGGCTATTTCAACGCGTTGTCGCTGAACTATCGATCAATCGGAAGGGATAGAAATCGTTAGCCCGGCTTCGCTGAGGGGAATCCATTTCGTTGAATAGCTTGAATGGCAAGAGTGTCGCTGTCATAACG
Source organism: Hanleya hanleyi (assembly GCA_036873755.1). Taxonomy (NCBI): domain Eukaryota; kingdom Metazoa; phylum Mollusca; class Polyplacophora; order Lepidopleurida; family Hanleyidae; genus Hanleya; species Hanleya hanleyi. Next base: position 20,287 of record JAVTVY010005943.1, read on the forward strand.
CGTGCTGTGGAAATGCGCCAAACTGCAAAAAGTTGTGGTTTGCAGTTGTGGTTGTCGCGACGCGTGCTGTGGAAATGGGTCTTAATACCTGTAGGTTGGGGACATGGTTGTGATACACACCTGTCTTGGATAACTCCACACAACTTTGGACTGTGCTTCATATTGGCTGACATGAATTACCATTGCCTTCGACAATCCTGCTGAGTTAGTAAATGATAAAAAATCTTTTAAAAATACTTTCCAATAGACTATTCTTTTCTAAGATAGTCTTTGATGTGGCAGAGATGATATAGATTTTTTAATGTACTTTTCAATTGTATGTGTTTATCATTTGTGGATTTCTGCTGGCAGTCCAAATTTTTAATTGTTTTTATTTTTTTTTATTTATCTAGATATACTTGCATGACTCTTTCCTATTACATGACTTTCAAAAATGTGCCACTACATCATCCCCTTAATATGTGAATTACATATTCTATTTAATCTGCAAAGAAATTCATAAGGCCTTAGATTCAAACATTCATGCACAACAGCCTGCATCATCTTATGCCTGTACATGCTCATCTTCACGACGTCGCGGTTTCTATTTGTGAGCCAAAGGCGAACCCTTGACCAACTTGCATATCAAACCGCGTTCCGCCCACACTCCAGTTACGTGACCTAGAAAAACTGCGCTGATGGTATATAATACGTTTGGGTTTTACTTTCGCTGCTAAACTATTCGCTGATACCGAATGTAAAATATTTAATCCAAGCACGCATAACAATAAAATATTAATGAATAGACCAGTGAAATTTTATAGAAATCCGTGCGTTTCAACCCAGTTCAAGTCCTTGACTTCAGTGGGAAGGTGAAGTCGGATACACTGACATCGCGGGCCGCCTTTAAAGCTTCGGTGTTTTCTACCTTTGCCTGGCTTGTTGGATGTTTGATGGTAGATGAATGGGTTTATTTTCTCTTCAAATAGATTTTGTTTTAAACTATGTTTCCTTATATTTATTAATGTTCATGGCTGTTGAAAAGGTGCAAGTTCATCTGCCACTGGATATCGCACAAGCTATGGTGTTTTCGAATCACGGTCGCCATGGTCGCGGTGCTTAAGTGATCTGATTGGTCAATATGTGCAGGATGCCGCTGTGTGTCGTTGATCCCGATACACTGCCCAAGCGAACCAGGGGTTATATCTGTCATACAGATAGAGATACCCCTGGTTTTAGCGAGGATGGTACATGCTATGCCAGTTGAATGAAGGTATTCATGGGCTGGACGGGCATCCTCCATTTACAGCTACATGAAACTGGATGACCAGTAACATGTAATTCAACTCTGTCAATAACTGACCATGCAGCCTCACATCTGCTTGTTAGTTGAATTAACTACATGAACATGTGTATGCTAGCTGCTGTTCGTTCTGACACACATGCCTGATGTACACTGGGTTTTCAGGGAAGGACTTTTTGCAGGGTTAGTTTACATGATCAGCAGATACAGATGTTGGGTGCATGTGGGGAACATTTACAAAAACTGATGAGTTCATACTAAACACACATGTAGTCACCTATTGTATGTGTTTTACATGACGGATTTGCCCTTCTCGGACAGCCACGATGACCGACTGGACTGTGGCCTTAACAGGTCGGGGAAAACCCAGTAACTCGCGTATATACGTCAGTTCACATATAAAGGTCAACTGACCAATGGCAGATAGGCCAGTTTGCCTATCTGTTCTTACGTCGTCATGCTTTCGAAGTGCACAGCGAAAAATATGTGAGAGACAATATGGAGTTGCACTCTAACTAACCGGCTCATTGGCTTTTAATACTTTCACGGCATGTCACCAAGAGAAACTGATGAAAATGGACACCCTATGTACAAATTCTCATAACCCTCTACTTCCATTCGCCTAATTTCATCAATTTTTCATTGGTAAAAACAAATTGGTCATGGCCGCAACTATTTTGTAAAGAGCGGGTCACGTGGCAATCCAGAAAAGCGTGCAGAAATTTGCTGCAGTCATATTCTCACAAAGTCCGTCAACCGTATTTATAGAACTCGCCGTATTTTATACTGTCTCTCGCTGCTAGAACTATAATAGTACTCAAGCCCCATCCTCCCCACAGCGCATGCTCCATTTCGCAGGCTCATTTATCATCAACCTCCCCACAGCGCATGCTCCATTTCGCAGGCTCCATTACCATCCCTGCCACCAATAGCGGAAGTTGACCTTTACTACGTTGCTATGACGTATAGGGGAAACCAACCAACGCACGGTTCAGTTTGAATCCGGCCGAACAACTCCTTTAGTGTTGTACATGAGCGAACTACTTTTCATATGCTCTGTCCAGATAAACAGGGAAAATTATCTCCAGATAATTCTTTTTAACGCTAGGTCAACAGAGGTATTATGCAGACTTGAAAAGTAATCGAAATGTTCGGTAAACATCTATTTTACTATATATGATGTCACTTCCGGCGATGTGCGCGAAGGCCCCGAATCCGGTCCAAAAATCTGACTGGTGGCTGGGGTGTTATTAGACCCCCAGCGAGGTGGTTGATTTATCATCCCTGCCTCCAATAGCGGAAGTTGACCTTTACTACGTTGCTATGACGTATAGGGGAAACCCCACGTACGCTCGGTTCAGTTTAAATCCGGCCGAACAACTCCTTCAGTGTTGCACATGAGCGAACTACTTTTCATATGCTCTGTCCAGATAAACAGGGGAAATTATCCCCAGTTAATTTTTTTTAACGCTAGGTCAACAGAGATATTATGCAGACTTGAAAAGTAATCGAAATGTTCGGTAAACATCTATTTTACTATATATGATGTCACTTCCGGCGATGTGCGCGAAGGCCCCGAATCCGGTCCAAAAATCTGACTGGTGGCTGGGGTGTTATTAGACCCCCAGCGAGGTGGTTGATTTATCATCCCTGCCTCCAATAGCGGAAGTTGACCTTTACTACGTTGATATGACGTATAGGGGAAACCCCACGTACGCACGGTTCAGTTTAAATCCGGCCGAACAACTCCTTCAGTGTTGCACATGAGCGAACTACTTTTCATATGCTCTGTCCAGATAAACAGGGGAAATTATCTCCAGATAATTCTTTTTAACGCTAGGTCAACAGAGGTATTATGCAGACTTGAAAAATAATCGAACTGTTCGGTAAACATCTATTTTACTATATATGATGTCACTTCCGGCGATGTGCGCGAAGGCCCCGAATCCGGTCCAAAAATCTGACTGGTGGCTGGGGTGTTATTAGACCCCCAGCGAGATGGTTGATTTATCATCCCTGCCTCCAATAGCGGAAGTTGACCTTTACTACGTTGCTATGACGTATAGGGGAAACCCCACGTACGCACGGTTCAGTTTAAATCCGGCCGAACAACTCCTTCAGTGTTGCACATGAGCGAACTACTTTTCATATGCTCTGTCCAGATAAACAGGGGAAATAATCCCCAGATAATCCTTTTTAACGCTAGGTCAAAAAAGGTATTATGCAGACTTGAAAAGTAATCGAAATGTTCGGCAAACATCTATTTTACTATATATGATGTCACTTCCGGCGATGTGCGCGAAGGCCCCGAATCCGGTCCAAAAATCTGACTGGTGGCTGGGGTGTTATTAGACCCCCAGCGAGGTGGTTGATTTATCATCCCTGCCTCCAATAGCGGAAGTTGACCTTTACTACGTTGCTATGACGTATAGGGGAAACCCCACGTACGCACGGTTCAACTTGAATCCGACCGAAAAACTCTTTCAGTTTTGCACATGAGCGAACTACTTTTCATATGCTCTGTCCAGATAAACAGGGAAAATAATCTCCAGATAATTCTTTTTAACGCTAGGTCAACAGAGGTATTATGCAGATTTGAAAAGTAATCGAAATGTTCGGCAAACATCTATTTTACTATATATGATGTCACTTCCGGCGATGTGCGCGAAGGCCCCGAATCCGGTCCAAAAATCTGACTGGTGGCTGGGGTGTTATTAGACCCCCAGCGAGGTGGTTGATTTATCATCCCTGCCTCCAATAGCGGAAGTTGACCTTTACTACGTTGCTATGACGTATAGGGGAAACCCCACGTACGCACGGTTCAGTTTGAATCCGGCCGAATAACTCCTTCAGTGTTGCACATGAGCGAACTACTTTTCATATGCTCTGTCAAGATAAACAGGGAAAATAATCTCCAGATAATCCTTTTTAACGCTAGGTCAACAGAGGTATTATGCAGACTTGAAAAGTAATCGAAATTTTCGGCAAACATCTATTTTACTATATGATGTCACTTCCGGCGATGTGCGCGAAGGCCCCGAATCCGGTCCAAAAATCTGACTGGTGGCTGGGGTATTATTAGACCCCAGCGAGGTGGTTGCTCAAGCCCATGTTAATGACCCAATTTAGACCCTTTTCACGATTTCAACCGCATCACGCATAGCCCAAAACGCTGGCTTATCGTATCATCTTTCATTGTGAATAATTGGAGCAGTGAAAGTTGGTGTCTTAAAAGCTCTCTAAGATACGTAATTTGCAAGTACATGTTTGTGCATTAATTTCTGATCAAAATATTCTTAAGTACAAAGAATGAATAATGATCAAAACAATTAAGTATTAAGTATTAAAAGAGCCGAATGTGGCGACACATGATCATAGATTACCGAACTTTATTAAATTATTTGAAAAAAGTGAAAAATGGCAAAAAAACAAAAACAAAAAAACAACAAAATACAAAAATTGGCTTCCAAAACATCGTCCAGACACCGGTACATTTTTACATTAAGAATTTAGACGGTGGACTCTTGGCATCCATAATTTCTCTAGATTACCTAACTTTTCAGTATGTGTGCTAATTTCTTCAGAACCTCTTGAAGGTAAACAAATTGAAATATGGCAAAACGATCAATTTTGGTTTCCTATATAAGCTGTACTGCATTTTATGCGGAGTGTTTCTTGTTGAATTTAACTATTTAGGCAAAACGTCATGTAGAACCAACAAAAAAGAGAAAGCTTGAAGAATTCGTATATCTATTACCGGTAAAGGTTCATATTCTACAACCTTGAAAGGAAACCCCAAGAGGCATGAAGGGACGCACGCTTTCAAGACGACATTTCGTTGTTCACTCTCGTTTATCTTCTCCGAAACAGAAGATCCGAATTACAACACATATAAGGGAAGTGAGAAGATGTGCCACATAAAAATGACTCATGTTGATGAAATGCCATACAAATGTTCACTGAAATCAGCCTTCAGGGAACACGAAAGACACCACACAGGTGAAGGCCATTCCATTGTTCAGTCTGCCAATTTTGGACCTCCCAAAAAGAATACCTGATTAGGCACGAACGATCCACGCCGAAGAGAAGCCATACACATGTTCACTTTGCCGGTTTAAGACCTCATGGAAAGGAGGCTTAAAGAAACACGAGAGAACCCACACTGGCGAAAAGCCATTTCATTGTTTACTCTGTACATTCTCGGCCTCTCCGAAAGTAATACGCCATGACCGACTTCAGACTGGAAAAGCCATAGAAATGTACCGTCTGCTGATACAGTCTCTCCAGTGGCGTCTTTGGATACACGAAAGAATCCATCCGGATGAGAAGTCATTCCACAGCTCACTCTATCCATTTCCCTCTTCTCTGAAAGCCATGAAAGAACGCATACGGGCCGAGAAGCCATACAAGTGTTGTCTTTGCCCGTGCAGTACCGTCTGGAGTGCATCTTCATACACGAACCGATTACTCCGTTCACATTTGGGATTAGCCTTGATAAATCGGGCCACGTAGAGCATTCCGAGGTGTAAAGGACCTTGTATCTTTATGTCGTAGCCGGGGCTCGAACAACGAACGATGAAGTCCAACTTGAGAAATATGATAGTCTTTATTCATGGATATTCATGATGAACCAAGAACATCGTGCGAGGCAAGAAAGTTACACGAGGAAAAGAAAAAAAACCCTTAGTATCAATTGCTCCTAGGCCTGGTGAATGACGACCACAGAAGTCCACTTACTGAGTCACATGGTCACTACACGAATTTGGCAGAACACCATCTCCCCCTGCATTGTTAGGATCATCAGAATCTCATGTCACACCGCATTATCGACACAATAAGTTAATTTGTCGGACAATCAACGAAACGCCAAGCTTCGAGACTGTTCTCTCTGGCGTCGTCCTACAGGTGGTTGTACGGATCAAATCACAACGACAACACTGCTCTATCGAGAAATAGTTCCCTTTATCGGGCTGATACCCGCTATATCATCCAATTTCAATTAAAGTGAAATTATCAGAGCTGTATTACATCAAGAAAATATCTATTAGTTATCGCGACACAGCAGAACGGAAAGGCACAGCGAAAATACAACAGAGACAAATAGTGCCTGTACTGGCCTGATGAAACCAGACGGAACAGCTGATCGAAGAATTCAGCCGGTCAAGGGGACGCAACTCTTGACGGCGTATTTACAAAAAATAGGATCCACAATCGTGGACCACACGACATTCTTCCCTACTTAGTGCCATATCGACCTCGCATGGCACACCACATACAACCAAAATAATATATATCTCACGCAACAATCTGGATTCCGACATGACACAATTGCGGGACATACCCTGTCTCCTGATGCTAGAACTAGTCAACAGGAGCAAACAATCGTGTTACACCGGAACTCATCTTGCTCATCAAGACCCTTCTAATAAGAACCCCTATTGATCTACAATATCTTTGCATTCCCTCTTCATTTAGATGGCACCCATCATGGATGTATCTAGGGAAATTGATGGTGTCCTGAGAGACAATTTTCACCCGCGGGCATTCGGTCTGCAATCGCTGGGACATTAGCTTATTATATCGCTTAGCTCTATGGTTAAATGTTTCGACAGCAATTTGACCTGGTCGCGATATACTAGTGCGCTGAATGACTGAAAGAAGAATAATATACTGGGGTTTCAAACTATAGCTATCCAGCAGCGTGAGGAAAGCCAATGCCTTTTCCGCTACCACAGACGGAGAGCTACCACTCTCGCATAGGTCATTGGTTCCCATGTCAATAATCAACATATCAACGCACCTGGACCTCATCCTACCCAGGTACATCTGAGGTTGACCCAAAACTTTGTCAACGGTCAGACCGGAATATCCATCAATAAATAATGTACTACGACCACCATCAACTCCACAAATCTCTTCAGCAGAGCAACCTAGTGATTTCATTCTGCTAAACACTCTTTTCGGAAATGAATGACCAAAAATATGAACATGTAGAGGCATCTTGTCTCAATACTACTCTAACAGAATAACAAGACAGAGGAAGAGGTGAAATCAACCGTCACCTCGAGTAGGACCAATATAAGTTCAAGACATCACAGACCTTGGTAATCTGTGTACGTTTGGGTGCACTCCTTTATTGCGACGACGTGATCGTCTGACCACCTCGATATCATGATCAGCCCTTCTAGCCTCACCATCGCCATCCTGTCCATCAAACAAGAGGCTTAGCCACTGGTCATCATTATCATCATCTGAACTTTCCTCTTCATCGGAGGACTCGACAACAGGCAAAATCCCATCTGGTTCAGGAGGGAAAAACCCTCTGGGATCAATCACCAGCAGCCTCCTGTTTACCCATTTGCCCTCTCCTCCGAAGGAGGATCGGACCATGCATAGATCACCCACATCATTTGTTTTCAGAACAGTATACTGGCAGTCTTGGAAATGATTTTCCAACTTATGCCTCCCTTTGAAAGCACACTGCTTCAGAAGCACCAGATCACATATCTGCAATGGAGGTGTCCATGTGCGTGCATCGTGACGTCTCTTGTCACGAGCAAGCGACGATAATATCCCAGCCTTAGCAACAGAGTTAGCTCGCTGGAGCAACTCCGCTTGGGATTCAACAAAGTCTTCATTCCAGTCATTGTCAACATTGTCCAGTAATTTGTCAAGCGGAACTGAAGGTAGTTGACCGAACATCAGAGTGTACGGTGCGATACCCGTCACCGTGTGAGGTGTGGCATTATACACAAAAACAAGGTGTGGCAACAAGTCAGGCCAACATTTGCGATCTTTGGCACCAACAGACTTGATTAGGTTACACAACGTCTTGTTAAACCGCTCGGTCTGCCCGTTCCCTGACGGATGATAAGGGGTAGTGTGGCTCTTTTTCACGCCATACAACTTGCACAACTCCTTGATCAGAGCACTTTCGAAATTCCTTCCCTGATCTGAATGGAGTTGATGAGGAATCCCATATCTACAGAACCAACTATCCCTCAAAACCTTGGCAACAACTTCTGCAGTTTGGTTATGACATGGCACAGCTTGTGCGAATTTGGTAAATGCATCGGTGAGAACTAAAATATCTTCGTAGCCACCCTTTCCACGATCTATTTTGAGAAAATCCATGGCAACTAACTCAAGAGGTCTGAAGGTCAACAAGTGCCGCATCGGTGGTCTCGGCTTAGGCACAGGTGCCTTAGACACTGTACATTTGAAACACTGCTTGACATACTGTTTCACTTGAGAGCTCATGCCAGGCCAGAAACAACGAGACTTCAACAAAGCCAATGTACGACAACCACCTTGGTGGCCCCAGTTGTCGTGCACACTTTGAATTACCACCAGCCGTAGCTTTTCTGGTGTCAACAGCTGTCTCACCTTGCCAAGGACTGCATCCTCAACCTTGCGATACAAGGGTTTGGGTGTTCTTGACCTGGCTCCCATCCCAGTTTCCACCGCTCCCATACCAACCCTAGCAAATGATCCTCTTGCTGAATAACAGCCAGTTCATCATGTGAATAGGAGGGCAAAATAGCAGATCTTACATCACTATCATCTAGTTCCGGCGAGGTTGGCACATGAGCAACAGCAGTTTGCCTAACCTCAACTGGAATTTGTGCTCTCTTCACAACAGCTTGAAATGTATCAGACACTTCGTCTGCAGTCAAATTGGCAGGGCACCTGCTAAGTGCATCTGCACATCTGTTCGAACGTCCTGACCTGTACCTTATCTCTAGGTCAAATGGTGCCAATTGAGCAACCCATCGCTGTTCACAAGCGCCTAATTTTGCGGTCTTCAAATGTGCCAGAGGATTGTGGTCAGTATACACGATACAATGCGAACCAAGAAGGTAGTCTCTAAATTTCTCAGTGACTGCCCACTTGAGTGCGAGCAGTTCTATTTTGAAACTGGAGTACGAGGATTTGTTGCATTCTGCACCTCTCAATCCCCGACTAGCAAACACTATAGGGTGAAGGTTGCCATCATCATCATACTGTGACAAACACGCCTCCAAACGTTGCAATGACAAAATCACGATCGAACTGGGGGTATGCCAAAACTGGAGCTACAATTAACTTTTGCTTCACAGCTTCCAGAGCACTGTTGGCTTCAACTGTCCACACCCAAGGCTTGGCAGAATGCTTCCCTACTTTTGTAGGAGCCGAGTGCTTCCCTACTTTTGTAGAAGCCGAGTGCTTCCCTACTTTTGTAGGAGCACTATGATCTGCCACCAAAGCATGCAATGGGGCTACTATCCGTGCGAAATTGGGAACAAATCGCCGGTAATATGATGCCAAACCTAAGAGGGATCTTAATTCAGTACTGTTGGTGGGAATCGGCCAGTCCTTAATTCGTTCGACCTTTCCAGGGTCAACTGCCACACCTGCCTTACTGACAATATGTCCCAAATACAGTAGAGCAAGTTGAAAAAACCTACATTTCCACCCGCTCCAGCACCCGTTTCAACCGTTTGATGTGCTCTTCAAAGCAGCCTGAAAACACCAATATATCATCTGGATACAAAAGCCATTCCTTGAGATTCAGGTCTCCAAAAATCAACTCCATGATCCTTTGAAATGTACTAGGACTGTTCATCAGGCCCTGTGGCATGCGAAGAAATTCGAATAGCCCCCAAGGAACTCTGAACGCTGTCAATGGAATGGACTCCGGGTCCATTGTGACCTGGAAGTACCCATGCATGAGGTCCAAAGATGAAAATAGACTAGCTCCATGAAGACCCTCAAGCGTCTCCTCGATTCGTGGCAATGGAAACGAGTCTCTCTCAGTCTTGGCATTGAGCTGCCTGTAATCTAAACATATTCTCAAACTATTATCCCGTTTCCGCACTAAGACAATACAGCTTGCATATGGACTGGAAGATCTCCGAATAATGCCTTTGTCCAACAACTGCTGCAACTCACTTCGAACTTCCTCCATGACATTTGGAGCAATACGCCGATAAAGCAGATTGACTGGCTTCGAATCCTTCAAGACTATCTTATGAGGGATGAGACTACAGTGGCCAAGGTCATAGGGTCCCTTCGAGAAAGCTGCATCCTTTCGCTTAAGCATACCAGCAGCCAATACTGCATGGTCATATGGGAGATCATCTAATGAAATCCCAAGTGGCAGCTCATAAGTGGACCCATCCGGAAAGGTGAATAACTTATGGCCATTCACAGGAGTGTCTGAACATTCATTTGGTTCTGAGCTGGGATCTTCACCTGAGACACCAACAAAACCTTGTTCTACCAGGACTTCATTCACCTCTACTCTCACACCTTCATCTTCACAACTCACTGAGATACACTGAGAGACATCTGTCTCAACAACCGTCGCCACTTTGGTGAAAGCTGAAATCTCAATTGGTTCTCGACCAGAGTTACCAACCCAAACATCCAAGGAATTGTCAACTACGACCTGACAACCCTCCTCTACAAAACAGGTAGACTCCTTACCTGACAAAATTTCCTGACCAGAAATTAATCCAAAAGAGCGAAATGTGGTTCCTGCAACTGAAACACACTTTCCCTTCAAATGCTCCATACTGACAGAAGTTGACACCTAATAAGTTTCACTTCCCTAGCAGGGATCACAACTGATTGACACCTAGTCCACAAATCATGGGTCACACATTCTGATTGAACAGAATCTTCAACAGCAGGTTCCTGCGCCAATCGCAAGCAATGAAATGCCAGCAACCAATCCTGCCTGTCGGGACAAACAGGATCCACTGCCAATTGCATCAGAGGTCTCAAACTATTGCAGCCTAACATAACGGGCGAACGTCTCCTCCTCTCACTTAGCGGAACCGATATGCTAGAAGAGTCAATACGAACCAAAAACCCGCCTTGTATAGTCTGCCCAAATGCACAAATGGGTACTTGCAAATACCCCTCAACAGGAACCTCCAAATCATTGGCACCTAAAATTTTGACAAAAGCAGCAACCTTACTCAAATTACCCACTCGATCAGCTAAATACTGATGGTAGAAAGAGGACGGAATGAGAGAAGTTTCTGCACCGGTGTCCAAGACACATCCTACTTTTAATCCAGCAATTACAATATCGGCCATTGGACTGCTGGCCACTAGAATCTGTGAAACTCTACTGGTATCTCCACTATCTTCGACATGTTCTTGAACATCGGCTCCTAAACAACTATCTACCATCGGCGTCACAACAGAACCACACGACATTTAGATGGGAAAATGGCCCCAGGTCATGTGTACCAAAATGTACCAAAATAAAATACTTCCACTACAACAAATTGTTCAATTGGCATGAAGTACAATAATATATTGTTTAAATTTCAAGGCATTAAGTCTCATGATTCTCGAGTAACAGGGCCGTAAAGTAGTGCATGTGTGCAAAATAGTTGATTCTGATGTGAAAAAAATTCATATTGTCCTCTGTAAACACATAAAGATGAACGATAACCAGAACCAGATTCGGTCTATAACTACGTATTGGAACAGCAAGTATGCTGTGTATCAAGCTGGTTCTGGTTATCGTTTATCTTCATATGTTTATAGAAAGAAATATGAGGTGTTTTCGCCTCAAAATTGGCGATTTTGCACGAATGCACTACTTCACGGCCCTGTTATTCGAGAATGATGAGACTCCGTGCATTGAAACTTTTCTGAGTATACAATATAATATTGTACTTCATGCCAACTGAACAATTTCTTGTGTATGTACTATTTTATTTTTGGCACTTCTACCGCACCTGTTCTGGGGCCACTTACCCATCTAAACATACATGGTCCTTTCATCTACAAACCAAGGAAGAGCAAATCGGAACCTACCGAACGACAGTGTGAAGGGTGACACTCGGTAGTATTCTCTCAGTAGTTGCGTCATTCCACCTAATATGGCGGTAGGTGTGGTCAGATAAATACGACAGCCAATCAATAACGTTATTCCTCCTAATATGGCGGTAGGTGTGGTCAGATACATAGGACAGCCAATCAATAACGTCATTCCACCTAATATGGCGGTAGGTATGGTCAGATAAATAGGACAGCCAATCAATAACCTACTAATATGACACATTTCGAAATTAAACGGATTCGAGATCAATGACGTTTCGTGTCTCTTTATGAAAGTTTTGAACGGAACTGGAGGGCTGATAAATCAAAGCTAACTCGAAGTGTGAACGAAGAAATCGGATTGTGCATGAAGATGCTGGGTTTACGCAAAATCAATCTGATTAAAACTCCGACATAATAACCGCTCCTCTATCGGACATGTCGTTAATTAAGATCTGGTAAAGTCTGTATCTTAAATCTGTCTTGCATGTCAGACTGGCGACCGATCACAGTCCAACTTCAACAGGCGAATAGGTGCCTGTCCGAGCAAATAATAATCCTCGGTGATTGCTCATGGAGAGCAAGAACTTCGTCAGCCGCTTGGGTTGGAATTTTCTGCGCCTCGTTCACTACAGAAATTATCGGATAGGCACCTATTCGCTCGTTGAAGTTGGACTGTGATTGGTCGCCAGTCCGACATGCGCGACAGGTTTAAGATACAGACTGTCCCAGATCGTAATTAGCGACATGTGCGATAGAGGAGCGGTTGTTAAGTCCGAGTTTTAATCAGATTGACGCAAATGAGCCACAGTGGTGAAAAGCCATACAAGTGTTTAAATTTGTCCGTGTAACGCTTATTACAAAAGTGCACTGAAGATGAAAGAGTCACATTGACAAGAAGCCATTCAAATGTTCACAATGTGACTATCGTTCTACCAATGAGGGACTTATCAGCTATCCAATCAGATTCTGTCACTTCCGGATTGTCAATTTCGGCCCAGTTAATCAATCAACTGACAGAACTAGCACTTCCGGTCTATCTTCGGGTCCTATTGTGGAAGCCTCCCATTCTTATTAGTCACACGTTACATAAGCTCGCAGAGTAGACACGGCCAAACACCACAAATGCATATCGTGTAAAAATAAGTGTGGAAATGCTTCCGATAAGTAAGGACATAAGGTCAAGAATAAAGCAGAAAAAACCATACAAATGTTCACAGTGTGAATATCGCTGCTCATTCAACGATAACCTCAGAAGGTATTCTGAACAAACACTAATTATGACGCAGGAAGACCATGCAAGTGTTCATCTTGTGAATACATCCGCGTCGCTGCGGGAATGTTAACGACACATACGAGAACATAACCGGGAGAAAAATACTAATGATCGCTTTGACAATATATTAACATTGACATTGCAAGGATACATAAGAAGTAAGTAATTATGCCAGTGATTATTGACATTGTACGGAAACTTATGACAAGCAATACAAATGTTCATTTCGCCCAAATTTCTTCAAAAACAATGGCGATCGGAGACACAAAAATACCCATAGGTGAAAAGCCATTCAGCTGTTCGTCCAGCCAAGATGTATGTTTGTAGTGGTGTCCAAGGCGCCGACCTACGGTTACTGGTCCGGACAAAACGTTATGGTTTTGTGGAATTGGAACATTGGAGTTCTTATAGCTCAATTGCCTCATAGCTCATCACATTTTGGCAATGATCCAATGTTTCCAATAATATTGGAGCATTCGTTTTGAATGTAACCCTGCCTATTCGTGATATGTTCTTTTTTGTCTTTTCCTGCCAGGATTTATTTACCTGGTATCATCTGATTACTATAGTAAATGCACTTTGAAATTGACAGTGGGCAATGGGATAATACACACTTCATTATTTCAACCTGGAATTTACTAAGGTGTTCTAGAAAACCCTTGATCTGCCGCGATCATGAAACTGCACATTCCACAGTGTGTCCGATTACAGCAGTTTTGCATCACTCGCATGTGTTTGCCAAGTATACCTCGATACCAATTGACCAGCATGGGCGTTGCCAGGATTTCTTAAGAGTGGGGCGTTTCTTATGCTTATTTATTAGAGAACCCATTACTTTGATGCCGAACATAGTACAATAACATACAGTTGGGCGCTGAAGGGGGGTTGTTGGATAAGGGGGGTCGTTCACATCCAACGACCCCCTAACCAGCCCAGCTTCACCACGGAGCAGAATACTCGGCAAGTCGACAACAAACTTCCATCAGTTTGCAATGAATGGCTCACTCATGTAATATAACATGAATTATTAACACTGTCCAAGACATCTGCGACTTTATTATCAATCCATCGTACTTCATCGAGAAAAGTGAGCAACAGGATTGCATTCCTGTGATTGGGAAAGGACCTAGCGCGGTTGAGTGAGATTTTGGCCCCCATGAGGTGCGGTTTGCAGTGCCAAATGAAATATCACGTATGAAAGAAATTTTTCGGTTAGCATAAATTATATTACGTTGTCTTATTCTCTAAGAATTTTGTGGGCCCTGGGTCTTATGGTTTTGACCCCTCAGCCTATAAGGCTGTGGGGTCTTGTCGTCGGCAAGTACGTCCGGTCGTCTGGTCGTCAGTCGTCAACAATTCTTGTGACCGGTCTGGAAGCCAAACCGTTGCTTCTAGAGACTTCAAATTTGGTATGCAGGAATGGTGGGTGGTCAACCACAAGCCTATTGAAGTTGGACCCAATTGGTTGTAAACTTTGGCGGCCATCTTTAATTTATGCGAAACTGTCACAGCTTTCTCGTTACCAAGATATCTTTAGAACGACTTACCCTAGGCACACCAAACTTGCCGTGCACATCCATATGCTGGTGACCCAGAACCCTATTGAATCTGGACCCGATTGGGTGGAAACTTTGGTGGCCATCTTTAATTTATGCGAAACCATTTGTCTTGTGTATCTCGCAAACCATTTCGCTGTTCATTGTGAAACTTGGTATAGATTATGGATACAACTTGCCGTGAACATCCATATGCTCGTGACCCAGAGCCCTATTGAATCTGTACCCGATTGGGTGAAAACTTTGGTGGCCATCTTTAATTTATGGTAAACCATGAATCTTGTGTATCTCGGAAACCATTTCACTGTTCAGTGTAAAACTTGGCATAGATTATCAATACATCAAGAAACTTTAAAGGAATGACCAAACCAGTTTCCCCGACTGGGTGAAAGCCTTGGTGGCCGTCTTTAATTTATGCAGAATCTTTAATGATGAATTTCTCTGATACCATTGAAGTGTTCTATATGAAACTTGGTATACAGCATCGATGTATCAAGAGACTTGCAATGAATAACCACATCAGTTCTTCTGAGAGGCGGGAAGGATGGCCGGCCATTTTTAATTTAAGCAAAATCATTAATGATCTATATCTCTGATACCGTTCAACTGCTCGATGTAAAATTTGGTAAACATCATCGATGAATCAAGAGACTTATGATGATGATCGAATGACAGAACTGGTTTCTCTGATTGAGCAGAAATCTTGGCGGCCATCTTTAATTTATGCAAAAATTTTAATGATGTATATCTCTGATACCATTTAAGTGTTCTATATGAAACTTGGTATACAGCATCGATATATCAAGAGACACACAATGAATAACCACATCAGTTCCTCTGAATGACGGAAAGGATAGGCAGTCCTCTATAATGTATGCAAAATCATTAATGATCTCTATCTCTGATACTGTTCAAGTGCTCGATCTAAAATTTTATATACATCATCATTGCATCAAGAGACTTACGATGAATGACAAAACTGGTTTCTCTGATTGGGCGAAAATTTTGGCGACCATTTTAATTTATGCAAAATCATTAATGATCTATATCTAATACCATTTTAGTGCTTCGTATGAAACTACAAATCATTGATAGATCAAGAAACTTACAATTAATGACAACCAATTTCTCTGATTAGTTGGAAAACTTTATTGCCATCTTTAATTTATGCAAAATCTATACCTCTGGTACTGTTCAAGCCTTTGATGCAAGACTTTGTATACATCATCAGTACATCAAGAGACTAAAAATGAATGACCGAACCGTTTTCTCTGATTGGATGGAAACCTTGGCAGCCATTTTCAATTTATTTAAAATCATTGATGATCTATATATCCTTTGATACTGTTCAAGTGTTCAGTTTGCTTGGTATAAGTCATAGATACATCAAGAGACAAGTAATGATTGCCGGTTTCTCTGACTGGATGAAAAACTTTGCGGTCATTTCTGATTGCAAGTTTTTGTATAATCTGTATATTTGTCACTTGACTGCTTGATGTTTTCAAAGTAATACATGTATGGTTCAAATTGAATAAATTGTGAATGGCTGGCACTCAGAGCCGATGGGGTTTTAGATGCGCAGCTTCGTATTCCTATCAAAAACTCTATATTACTTGGCTCCCACTGAAAATCGGAAGACTTTTATTATTGTTCAGATTATTATTAGGGTTCAAAGCAAGAATGGCTTGAAGCCTTTTGTTTTTGTTCAGAATATTTTTGTTCTTCCGCCATATTTTCGCACGGAATATGTCAAATTATTTATTATAGTTCTCCAATTCATCCAACATCCTGCACTGAATTTATCACATTTTAATCTTTTACAAGCCACTGCTAAAGCATCTTCTGCATTCAACCAAATCTGTCAGGCTTTTACATATGCATTTTCCATTCATTGTGTACCAATATACACGGACTAAAACTGTCTGGCTGGCTGAGGGGTTGTTGCTGCCCCATGTTTTTAATAATAGCATCTTGAAGTAGTGGATTTATGCAAAATCGTCTATTTTTCAGGCGAAAACAGCACACTTTCTCTCCGTAAACATATGAAGCCAGTCGGAAGCCAACATAAACTCAACCCCGAAATATCGACCGTGTCAATAGTTTGTTGTTGCCCAAACACGGTTTTGGACTGGTTTCATACGTTTACGGAGAGAAAAGCTTGCTGTTTTCACCTCAAAATAGACGATTTTGCACAAACCACTATTTCAAGATGCTGTTATTAAAAAAAAAAATATAAAAAAAAACCAATCCAGGGCTTACAAGATACTCCGAGCTTAAGACAAGATACTATACTTCACGCCAACTGAAAGATTTCCTTCGTACATGTAATATTTCATTTTGGGACTCCAAACCGCACCTGATGGGGGCAAAAGTTCCATTTAACCGCACCAGGTCCTTTGAGGGTTCTAACCTATTGCCTTCTTCATAAAAGTGTTGTGCTGCTTGCTGCCGAACGAACTAACTGCTTGCTGCCCGATTTCCTTGTGAAATGGAGTAGTGAAATTGTGAATTGCTTGCTGCCTAATGAACCGACTGCTTGCTGCCTAATTTCCTTGTGAATTGAAGTGGAGAAATTGTGAACTATTGCAAAATTGTTGTCTCAGTGCGACAATGCTTAGTATATGTATTAGTATTTTATATATTTATTTTTTTTATTTGTTTTTAATGATGCGTACTGTGAAATTTTATATGAACCAAATTTCAATCGAAAGAGGTGCCTCTTTTTAAGGGGGAATTCACGATTGTGAACTGCACTGAACTATAGCAATTATACAGCAATAACAAATCATGCGGTGCTGAGGCTCATTAAACTTAAAGATTTGTTTATCATCACTTGCTC
>JAVTVY010005944.1:0-37781 GCA_036873755.1 Hanleya hanleyi
CACATCATATTAGTTAATATTATACACTAAGCACTGTTGCATGTACACTGTTTGCTATTACATTTGGCTGACTATCATGTATTTTGAAGAACGGGTTTTATGTGCTACAGACTTGTTAATTAGACAGTTTTATTTATCAGACGCAGCTCACTAAAGTTAGGTTTGCATATAATATATATTTTAAGTTTTACAAATTGAGGATGCTATTCTATTTTATTTGTCTATCAATAGTGCACTGAATAATAATATTGTATAAATACAATATATATGGTACATGTAGCCATCTTGTCAATGCTTTAGATAACTGCTGTCCTGATTCTTGCTGTTAGTTGATTAGATCAAATGATGTTTGAATTTTTTATCCATAAGGTATATTAACCAGATGCAAAAAATATTGGCTATCAGTATCATTATTTCTTTTCAAAGAAATATTTTGTATCTTGGTTTAATTATTGAAAAGTAACTTTTCCATTTTGTTTGTTACAATTTGCTTTTGTCATGCATCATCAGACATGTGACGTGTAATACAGCAAATAAAGAAAAAATACTTGGCCATATTCTTGTATAATTGCTTTCAATGTGATTGGGGACAAGTTCCTAATAACTTACTTTATCATTTATACTGTGTGTATTCCCCATATAATACCCATGCTAGAGTACACCACTGACGCATATTCTATGGTATACTACAGTGAATCTATAGTATATTATATGGTATACTGCAGCAAATACTATCTATACCACAGATGTACCATAGTATAACGCAAGTACTAAATATTCTAAGCTATATTTTATTGAATCTGTGGTATATTCCAAGAAATACTATAGTATAATATCTGTACTATAGTATATCACAGATATTCTAAGGTATACTATAGCGAATCTATGGTACACCACAGAGTACTATAGTGTACTACAGTTTACTAGAGTTTACTATACTTCTACTATAATATACTATAGTATATCATAGTACTTTTTCATAAGGGATAACACCTGACAAGTACGAGTTCGTGGTTCGTAGGATGTCTTCGAGTACAATGCATGCTTTTATACGAATTGTCGTCACATTACGTCATTATATGTTCCCAACCTCGTTGAAGTTTTTGCTCAATCGGTACGAGTTCATCCAATCATTGCCAAAGTATTCTCCATGTCTTGTTCTCGTGCCTGTCTGAAGTAGACATTAACTGGACTAAACTCTCCTTATAATTTCTCCATACACCTGAAATTTCTGAGCATCGGGCGCTTATATCTGACGCAAAGACTGACACATGGGCCACAGTGTTCACACACGGCACATCAACTCCCTCTCCTCTTGGAGCGCAGATATATAAAAACCTGCTAAACCGTATGAACCATTCATTCAGGTTTACAAGGACAGGGAAATGTCCAGGGAAATATCCAATCTGTTTACAGAGAGATTGGCAAGAAAATACACTCAGTCTTCCGGCTAGAAGAAAAACTGGGTTTTCCATTCGCGGGATTGTATGGGATTGACTGAGAAAAACTGGACAGGAGGCTCTAGAAGAGGGTCTAATTACAACACATATAAGGGAAGTGGGAAGAGGTGCCGACATACTGACTCCGTCACATGACCTCACAGAATAGTCTTCTGGTTAACCTATTCTGAAGCACATACCAAGAATCTAACGATTCGTGATATGCAATTGGTGATTTTCAAGCAATTGGTAATTTGGTTTAGATACTACCCCATCAGTATCACATAATATGTTGTATTTCACTTATAAGATAAGTATTAAGTGTCTTGATATAAAACGTTGGCCTTCTGTTGACAATGAACAAATGAAACATAGGTGCTATGTATGTGGGATAGATCGTTTGTCGACAATGTACGCAACAGCAACAAATATATTTGACAAAT
The DNA here is from genome assembly GCA_036873755.1 of Hanleya hanleyi. Lineage (NCBI taxonomy): Eukaryota > Metazoa > Mollusca > Polyplacophora > Lepidopleurida > Hanleyidae > Hanleya > Hanleya hanleyi. The sequence goes on from JAVTVY010005944.1 coordinate 1,883, forward strand.
TCGTCTGTCGGTTATTAAATCCTGCAACTTGATGCAAAACAACTCAGTTTGGTCTCCTATATCAGCCAGAGACTGAGAAGAACCTGACAATTTAGGGATCGTTTCCATTATTCGTTTTTTCTTCAGTCGCGATTTTTCTTCAATTTTCTCGATTGAAAAACGATCATTCGTGAATCAGTCGCGAGGATATCGAGAAAAAAAATGAGAAAAAACGATTGAAAGTTTTCTGAAAAAAACCATTCTCTCGCGATATCGTTTTTGAATCGTTTACCCATGCGCGGTCCGTTCTTGATCGCGAATCTTCAATCGCGAGAGAATCGTTTTTTTCAAGGTGCGAGAGAATCGTGAGACGGAGTGATATCTGACACATAGGCCGTGTTGCCGTCGTACGCCGCTCTATCCGCGAACTGGGAACTACATTTAATGCTGGTTGCGGATTTGTCGATGGGAAACCTATATTACTATACTGTATAAATGCGTAAGATAACCGGATAATATATATGATTCACGATCTATAGTCAATTACAAGCCGAAGTAGGGCGTATGCTGGAAATATCTATATACATACCTGCACCGTGCTTCCTGTGACGTCCGCGCTCAGATTTACTCTGGCGAAGCGTAAATGGCAAAATTACATGTTTATTTAATAAGGGCATGAGCGGATTTGAGTTCGTCGTTGATTGCATTATCAGAATGATTACGGCACAGACTTGATAGAGGTGTGAATGGGCAAGTTAATTAGGGTGAAAAATAGTGTAATTAAATATGTATATTTTGTTATAGTAAAACATACATTAGGAAAGGGTATACATTCATGTTTTGATACAGTTTTTAAACTATTGAGATGTGAATAAGTTAAAAAAAATCACCATCAGGTTAATTTTATTTATTATAAGAATATTCGCGGCAGTGATTTCATATTTATATCAAATACATATCACAATGGTGATTGAATCGCATATAACAGTTGGATTCGCATATGTACAATACTTTTTATTTTAATTTTACATTTTGATAAATGAACTATGAATCATTCCAAAGGGAAGCTCAAGCCAGAAACCAACTGAATATTATATAATTTCATCTCTTACTGGATTAACCAAAAAAAATTCTCGTCCGAGTACGATCATCGGTTAAAGATTTCGGGTTTTTTTCTTCGCAAAACTAAAGATTTAAATGTGGGATTTGAAAATCTGTCGGACATACAAAGACGTTTTATATTCATATTTTATTGAATAAGCAGTCATTTCACATATAGTATCATACGCGGTGAGGGGCGTTGTTTGATTCTTCAGTTACCAAGTCACGTGACCTGAATTATACAGGGCTTTTGAAACCCATCTTCGCATGGTCAAAGTTTCCTTTTCAGCCAAATGCGAGACATTGATCATCTTGCCAAGCAAACCGCGTTCAGCCCACTTTCAGTGTTTTCCATACTGCAATTACCAGGCTTGTGAGATATTTGATGGTGAATGTATACGTGTATGTTCATCAAATTGTGAAAAATAATCAATATCATTATTTTCTTTGAATCATTTCTTATATATATATATATTTACCCTTTGTATTTATTAATTATCACAATTTATTGAAAATATACGTATTCATCTACCATCAAATATCCCACAAGCCAGGCAGCTGTGGGGTTTTGCACTTATAGACTCCCACTTAGGAAGCCACACAACAAGACTCCCACCCAGAGAGCTCCAGAAAAGATTAATTCGCACAACCAAACAAACAAGCAAAAAAATAATGACAGTTGTGAAAAGTTTCACAAATAGCTCGCGCTATATATTAATAATTAAGTGCTTTCGAAGCCTCAAAAGCCCGGTATGGCAATGTTATATTCGATACAGCGCCATCTATCTACACAAGGAAAATGGTGATCGTAGGACAAAAAAACCACGCGAACAGCGAAAATCTGACGAATCAACTCAAAATTTCAGCACGCACAGATGCCAAAAACGTTCACGAAAAACACTACACAAGAAATCTGGAATAATACCAGCTTTAAAACACAGAAATATTCAAAATAATAGACGAAATTGCAAGTGCAAATGACTCAATCTGACCATATCCGGGCCGGTGTCCCGTACAAAATATATGTAAATATAATAATATAATAATTATAGTTATAATTATATGCATAATTATTCCTATGTATATATATATATAATATATATATATATTTTTTTTTTTCAATTTCTTTCAATATCCCCATCGTATCTATATAACCGCCAACTGAACTGAAACACGCTATAGTTTTACACAAGGCAAGGAAGAATGGAAAAGGAAGAAGAAAAAATGATCGAACTTTATATAGTCTGACTGAAGTGTTTATGATACAGAAACTCGAACGTATATGCGGGTCAGTCAGGCTGAACCTTCCCGTAGTACTTTCGGCTATAATCCTCAATCGTTTTTTTTAATCGCTTAGGGATCGTTTCCATTAATCGTTTTTTCTTCAGTCGCGATTTTTCTTCAATTTTCTCGATTGAAAAACGGTCAATCGCGAATCAGTCGCGAGGATATCGAGAAAAAAAATGAGAAAAAACGATTGAACCTTTTCTGGAAAAAAACATTCTCTCGCGATATCGTTTTTGAATCGTTTACCCATGCGCGATCCGTTCTTGATCGCGAATCTTCAATCGCGAGAGAATCGGTTTTTTTCAAGGCGCGAGAGAATCGTGAGGCGGATTGATATTTGACACATAGGCCGTGTTGCCGTCGTACGCCGCTCTATCCGCGAACTGGGAACTACATGTAATGTTGATTACGGATTTGTCGATGGAAAAACCTGTATGACTATACTATACTGTATAAATGCGTAAGATAACCGAATAATATATATGATTCACGATCTATAGTCTCCTACAAGCCGAAGTAGGGCGTATGCTGGAAATATCTTTTCATATTCCTGTACCATGCTTCCTGTGACGTTCGCGCTCAGATTTACTCTGGCGAAGCGTAAATGACAAAATTACATGTTTATTCAATAATCGTGTGAGTCGACAATGTATTAATGATACAGGATGATAGTCACAATATCTTGTTTTGTAAATACCGGGTACAGGTCATAAGTGGATTTGAGTTCGTTGATTGCATTATCAGAATGATTACGGCACAGGCTTGATAGAGGTGTGAATGGGCCCATGGCGATAACCCAGAACAGCTTAGCCCTCCAGCCGAGAATTTATAGGTTAATTAAGGTGAAAAATAGTGTAATTAAATATGTATATTTTGTTATAGTAAAACATACATTAGGAAAGGGTATCCATTCATGTTTTGATACAGTTTTTAAACTATTGAGATGTGAATAAGTTCAAAAAATCACCATCAAGTTAATCTTATTTATTATAAGAATATTCGCGGCAGTGATTTCATATTTATATCAAATACATATCTTTTTGATTGAATCGCATATAACGGTTGGATTCACGTTCGTAAAGTTAGACCGCGGTTTGGAGTTCGTTATTCGAGGGGACCAGTCATTATTTCTTCAGACATGGAGAAAAACATCTGTATTTTCTTTATTATGAGTATTTTGAACTCCAAACTCTGCATAGTAAGAGAGAAAGTCCTGCTTCATATGTTTTCATAATCATATCCCAAATCTGACTCCAGCGGGCGCTGCTAGGGGCGCTGTTATGAGCCTCTGGCTATCCGAATAATGGTCTGGCCTATCTGAATAGCGGTCTACCTTGCCAAATCCGATAATACAAATGCTTCGAACTTGTAAATAGGACTGTTCAGAGAGTATATCACGATCCAGAAGATGGAGTCTTCAGTTCCCATATCGGTTGCCAGGGGGCGCTACTATGAATGACCGTTTACATGTCTGTCTGAATAGCGGCCTGTCCTATCTGAATAGCGGTCTAGATCGCCAGAGACAATAATATAAACACTTCGAACTTATAAATAGATATAGTGTTAGAGTATTTCATGGGCTACAAGCTGGAGTCTTCAGTCCCTCCATCGGACGGGGGGGGGGGAGGGGGGTAATACGAATGACCGTTTACACGCCGATCTGAATAGCGGTCTGGCATATCTGAATAGCGGTCTAGATCGCCAGAAACAATAATATATACACTTCGAACTTATAAATAGGTATAATGAGAGAGTATTTCATGGGCTACAAGTTGGAGTCATCAGTCCCTACATCGGACGCTAGGGGGCGCTTCTACGCATGACCGTTTACATGCCGGTCTGAATAGCGGTCTGGCCTATATGAATAGCGGTCTAGCTTGTCAGAGCCGAAAATATAAATGGTTGAAACTTAAAAATAGGCATGTCGAGAGAGCATGCCATCGGCTAAAAGATGGAGTCTTCAGTTCCTTTATCGGGCGCCAGGGGACGCTACTACGAATCACCGTTTACATGCCGGTCTGAATTGCGGTCTGGCATAACCGAATAGCGGTCTAGATCGCCAGAGACATTAATATATACACTTCGAACTTATAAATAGGTATAATGAGAGAGTATTTCATGGGCTACAAGTTGGAGTAATCAGTCCCTACATCGGACGCTAGGGGGCGCTACTACGAATGATCGTTTACATGCCGGTCTGAATAGCGGTATGTTATCATATTGGTCAGTTACGACCGGTGCATGCTGGTTAAACAAGGGGTAGACTACTCCAGGAAACAGACTGTGCATGTCGCCAAAGTCCGTATACTTGTGTCATGTTTTGTCGCATTCCTCATCTACGTACCTGCAATCATAAACTGGGATTACATACGTGGGTATAGTACCGTTGAGGAGGAAGACTGCAATGTGGAGTTCCACGATAATCTTCCTTTCACAATGACCACAGCAGTGATCGAATTCCTTATACCTTTGCGTTTGATATCCTCACTAAATCTCTACCTTTACATACTGATTCGCAAACGTTCGCGAAGTCAGGTGTCATCCAAGGTAATCCAGTCAAGCATCGCAACAGTCACGAAGACTTCATCGCAAACTGGAGTTCCTTCTAAGCAGATATCAACCGTTGAAGAAAACGTTATTAAGAGAAAACATAATATAACACTGAGACGAGAAATGAAGGCGGCCAGATTTTTGGCCATTTTGGTCGGTGTATTCACAGTCTGCTGGACTCCGTACACCGTCTGTTCTGTGATATTGGCAATCTGTGACGATTGTGTCAATGCAAATCTTTACGAAGCTTTCAGTTGGCTACTATGGGCTAATTCTAATCTGAATCCGTTTTTGTATGCTCTCACTAGTGAGCGTTTTCGAAACAATTTCATACGTCTTCTCCATCTTGCGGGCTGTCAAACAAGGTCGGGCCAATTGGAGGCCAGACAGAGGAGACAATGTGATTTGTACTGCTGTTATAACCAGGACAATCAGAGGGATAGAGGAATATTTCAGTTCGTATTTTCCCGAAGAAAAAAGAATTTTCTGTGGTTTTTAGCCTTCTAAATAGATGTGATTGATGTACTTTTGTGGGAATCACTTGAGTGACATTTCATATATTGTGACACTAAACTGGTAAAACAAATAATATCGACAATAATTTCTCACTTGGACACAATTGTCGACCCAGTGACAGTGAAGAAAATTGAATAGCTATGTGTGTGTTGTTGTTTTTTGGAAGAAACATCTGTCAAGACAGACAATCAAAATGATGTGACTTGGTGATAATGTGGGAAAGTAATGTTAAATATTCACGACTTGAAGAAGTTTGAAAGAAATACCACTAAGCTGTGGTACATCCATGTTGCTGCCAATGCTACCGAATTTTCAAAATATTTTTCTCCCTGTATTTTAAGGTATTTTTTTATAGATTTATTCAATGCAGTGTTCCGAAAATACGCCATGACATTGCAATGGTGCTTGTAATTCAGAATGGCCTCCGTAATCTGACGAAGTCATCCGACCAATGAATCTCAAATGTCATAGTGTTTTCCGAACTTGCATTATATAAATACTCCCTCGTTTCGGCCGTTTTTTTCTATCTCGCGGTCACATAGTTCATCATTTTCCATCAGATTACTTAATAGAGCTATTACATCATCGGTCTAAAATATTTGTATCTAGTACCGCTCGAGCCAGTTCTAGGGGCCGTGAGGTCCTATCACTCTAGACGTCCACATGTACAGCTACAATAAAAGCGTGGCTGGGATACAAATCATCACAGAGATCACGTGATCATTGTGGAGTTTTTAGAAATACGCAGACAGTATATTTGTCTGTAAGGTCATATCGCCTCTTGTCAGTACCCCGGCATCGTTTTTCACCACTGTTTTAATGTTGCGATTAATTTTATCTCGGCCATGCAAATTATCATGCGGATACATTGAATAGCGCAATATATAAATACATTACGAGGTTTGGGGCAACGATTTGGTGTAAGACTCACGAAATATAATTGACAAAGGATCTGCCACAAGTTGTATTGTCAGTCTTTTGCCCAGGATATTACCTTTTCTATGGGAGGTCTTACACCAAAGTCTTGCCAGGTTTGGCGTTTACTCTGAAGATCCCCGGAGTCGATAATCCTTCATTTTCGTCTAGCCGACGATTATACAACGAATTTTATTATGCCGATATCAATCAATATAAATGTACATGCAAATATATTTTTTTTCGTTTGTGGTAGATAGATTTGTAATAGATTTCTTCTTTTGACAATGAAATATAGGCAATCATGTTTGCTTGTTCCGCCTTTTCACTGTTATTAGTTGTTGCTTTTTCTGTTTTATTTTTAATTTCAGAAACAGTGTTCTGACATGTCATTGGCATCATGAGTGACACGTTTGTTTTGATTCTTCCAAGAGAAGAATGTATCATCCAGGTATAGTGGCAACGTGCCTTTGAGTTCGTTCCTTCCAGGGCAGCATTTTCTATTTGGTCGCTGTCATTCCTCTTCTGCGCTGCGTGAAATGGTCAAGTTTCCAATTCCAGAAACACGCCGGAAACCTATTGAAAACTGTAGCGACACAGTTTTCAATAGGTTTCCGGCGGGTTTTCGGAATTGGAAACTTGACCATTTCACGCAGTGCTGAACGAACAGGGCGTCACATTGATCTCTCTCATTTCGATGGCCACTATCAGATGAATTACATTGAGTGAACATAGGCACGACATCCAATAATCATTGAGAACCCTTCATCCATCGATGCGTTTTGCGTCAATAATGTAAAGGTGATAATGTTATAAGATCCAACTCTCTAATGAAATGCGCATTTCATCTCCGCGTCTAATCCAAACGCATGATGTAACATCTGAATTCCAGATCTCCCCACTTATTATCAGGACGCCCAAAAATGTTAATATTACAGAAGGGCCAACATACAGCTCATAATAATCCGTCTAGTCTTTGCTGGACCCAATAAAACGCGATGAATGGCTCCATCTGTGAACCCAGAAGTTTGATATTGTCTCCAGTTTCAGCCACTTGTTCAGGAAGTGGTTGTTTGAACTCCATATTGAGTTGTGTTGCGTTTATCATTTCCAGCTGTTCAGATATCTTCCGTAACCATGCGAGTTGCTGTCTTAAATATTCAGTTTTGTTACTCATCTTCACATACAGTAAGTTATCCGAAATATGCAGGCGAGCCGCTACAGTAAAACTGTCGTTGTATGTGGTAAACATTATAGAAAATAAGGACAATACACGTGGGTAGATATATAAGTATAAAACTGGATATTATATTGTCATAACCAGTTTCGCTCTTTTAGAGCTTGTCAAATGACGAAGTTAACATGCTATTATGGTATCTAAAATGCTAAATATCTCAATTGCAAGGTCTACTCGTATTATTAAATGTCCAATTTTGTAAAGGAAAGCTTGTTTGGGCGCATAAATTATATAAGCTGATGATGTAATATCGAACGGTCAACGGATGACAGAATGTAAAAGAACTGGAGAACCTTCTGCATAGGTCAAACGGTACAGTAACCGTGCCAAACATTAGCGGGAGACTGAAACTATCTTACCCATCTCCGTTAACTTTGAACCAATATGCAAAACCCGCCAAGCAGTGGATCATGGGTAAACTATAATGGCGGCCATGTTGGGGTGCCAGAAAAGTGATGTTTTCGTCATTTCCCTCAAAATATTTTGATTTTCAGCAGATAAAAATGGACACAAACTATTTTATTTCACATTATTATTTGCTAAGTTATCATGACATTATTGCGAAGAAAATCACACAAATAAAGAAAAGCTGACGAAAAAATCTACCAAAAATGCCTCCAGATACATTTGACAACATCAGAGCAGGCCTCTTGGATTTTGCTACAGTTTCTGGTAGAGTGTGAACCAAGGAAGCTTTATCTCCCTAGTTCAATGGCTAAGAAAAATATTCGGGAGGGGGGGTTGGGGGGGTCGAGAAGTTATTCACTCCGCCCAGGTCTGGTTATGTCCCCAAAAATACCAGGCCTGGTATGGTTAAGGGCGCAGTCCTGGTATAATTTTAGGCGTTTCATACCACCACGTAACCTTCAGGACAACTAGGCTACGGAAAGACAAAATTGGTATGGATATTTTAAATGTGAAAATCTTCTGTTTTCAATAAGCTGCATTCGGACGCGCATTACTTCAAAAGCGATGTTGTAAAAAAATCCAAGACTAGAATTGTCGACATTCATTTGACAATTTGGAGACATTAAATATGGAGCCGTTCACCGTAAACTTTTGCTATAAATTTTACTGTATTTTACTGTAGTTTCACTGCAGCAAGTTGCCAGTAATTTACTGTAAAATTATACAGTAGATGTTGAAATATTTCAATTGTTTAATTTACTATAATTTCAGAATATGTACTGCGAATTTTACAATAAATTACTCTCAACTTTGCTGCAGTTAACCACAATAAATTGTTATAACAGCACAAATTGAGCGTTACCTTAATATTAACTTAGGTAATTTGGAGGATTAACCATTCAGGAGCAAAAAATTTTGACATGTATTGTATCTATTACGGAATTATTTCTGCCTGGACGGTTCGATTCCCTACAGTGTGAAATAAAGATTGATAACTGTAATATTTGGCCAATTTTGAGAATCGAATAAAAGCAATCCAGGGTCGAATAAGTACTGGCGTCTGAAAGATTACCTAACATGGTGCCATTGAAAAGTCCCTCCTAAAGAACTTGTTCTCGACCCCGTTGACCTTGGGTCACGGAAGTGAGTCAGCGGGTTCACGCGGCAGTTATGTGTAGAAACTAACATTTAAAAACAATGGCGACAAAACCGGAAGTGATGTCATCAAAACCGTAAATGGCCGATATCTCCCGAACGTTCTGAGGCTAATGCTTAGCACCTTTGCTAATGTATGCCTCGAAACAAATTCCTTGATCGACACGTATCGATGACGTCATATTCATGTCATCAAACCGAAGTGTGTCTATATGTCGGAAACGGTAAATGTCTAGAGGTGCGAAATATTCACCGAAGGATACCTTAAAGCAAAAGCGTGTATCGGAACTGTTCAATGACGTCACCATGACGTCATCGAACCGGGAGTTTATTCAAAAATAATATTCTGCTATAACTGGCAGGACATGAGGAAAAGGGACACAACTGATAGCCATATAAGCGATATACTAGAGAACATGGAGAAGAAGAACGCAAAATGTCATCAATTGATTATATGAAATTTCAACATCATTATCATCAAAAAATTATTCCTATCAAATCAAATATATACAAACCATATAAAATTCAAGCATAACATAATACAGAAGGGAGGGATAATTGGAGGAAGGGAGGGAGGGAGGCAGGGAGCGATGGAGGGAGAAAGGATCAATTAATGGATGAATGGAGGGAGGGGGAGGAAATGATTGTATGAACGGGAGTTGGGAGTGTATATGGATAGTGTACAATTGATGATACCAATATGTTTCAAATGAAACCAATTCATCGTGTTATCTCAGATTATCTTATTTTCTTTAGGATAATTTTATGTATAACAGCCTAATCCATAATCTAATCCAGTCCCTATTGTATTCTCTCGTATTCTCAGCACAAATGTACATGTCGGTGAGTACTTTTCGGATATAGTTTAGCTTTTCGAGAAAACTCTGCTAACGGGTAAGTAATCCATGGGCGGAATTTCTCGAGTCTGCATGGGAGATAACTCAACTCAAATGTCTATATCGCAAACATACACATATATGATGGAAAAAACTAAACTAAACAAAAGTTCCTATCTGCGAAAAGGGGAGGCAACTCCACTAAAGGAAGATAATCCTGTTAAATCGAGGAAACTTCTCAAAAGTTCATGAATATTTGAAAAAAAACCGGATGCTATGTTTGAAATAGAGATTTTATAAGAATAAATTATGTAATGTAATGTTAATGTATATGATGTTGAAATATCATTAAATCCTACGAAGTAGGCTACCATCTGCAAATTGTCCGGTAGTCAGTCAGTGAGTGAGTGAGTGTGTGAATGAGTCAATCCGAATCCTTTCGTGGGCAAATAAGGAGAACCGTTGACATTAGAACCTTGCTTTTTTGCATGAAATTGCATTAGGGGACTGCTACCAGCAAGTTCTGAGCTGACCGAATTCTGATGAGAATTTCTGAAAATCACTGATGATTCGGACTTGGGCTGTGCCCATCTTAAGATAGGCAGGATTTCAACTTAGGGCGGGGGGATTTCCAAGAGTTCAGTGCGCGTGGGAATTCTAATGTCCACCCTACTGCGTAGGTTCTGTGACGTTAGTCACACTGTCATGTCACCAATTGATCAACACAATATGCATTACACTATATTTTGCGTTCTTTTTCTTCAAGTTCGCTAGTATATCGCTTATATGGCTATCAATAGAGTTGCGTCTTTGAATAAACTTCAGGGTCGCATACATCATTATGACGTCACCGTGGAATTCCAAAATACGATTTTGCTTTAAGGTATCCATCGGTGAATGTTTCGCTCATTCAGTTTTTACCGTTCTCGAGATCTATTCCTACCTCCGGTTTCATGACATCAGTTTGACGTCAATGATACATGTCGATTAACGCGCTTGTTTCGAGGTATCCATTAGCGCAGGTCCAATACACTTTATGTCATACCGTTCTCGAGATAAAAAGTTGGAAGTACCTCCAACGAAATCTCAGCTCCACAGCAATAAAGACGTTTTTTCCATAGAATAACCTTGTGTGACATAGTTATTGTTTCTCGACGTTGGCTATGTTTTTTTTATATAGTCTCTATTTATGATTAGTATATCTCTGCAGATTTCTTCTTGGGTAAATTGAAAATGGCGGTCGTTGGTCATCTGGAACTTACATGATCAAGTTATGGACAAGTTTTGCGAAGGCATATTAGTTGTGCTCAATTGGAGTTTCTTTGCCACAGCCTTTCGCCTGAATCATCAAATGTAAATCTACAATCTCTGGCAAAAGCTTTTTGTTATTATCATATATCACCCATACAAAATAGCGACGATTGTGAATCGGGCAGATAAATATCTTAGTATCTCATCCCAGTGGAGCGAAACTTTTCACACTGCATCATGAAAATATGCTGAACAATGGTCCATTTTTTGCATACTATAACATTTTAAATGCGCTATATTCCACCCACTCTCCTATCCCACAGTGCTCTCGGGAAACAATACACCGTACTATCACAAACAGCAATGTGGGTTGCTATGATCGATCACCGTTTCATTGCATAATTCTGTCATAGATAGACTTCGTGAGAGATAGCACGGATTGTGATGTTTGCAAAGCGTTCTTATAATTGCATAGGCCATTTCCAATATTTCGATATGTTTCAACTTCCATTCCCCCCTATAATTGCACCTTTTACAAGAGCAGGTGCACAAAGAAATGGATATTTGCGATCATTTCTTTCAGAAAATTGTTTGAACATTTTGCTTTTAAGTCGTGTATGCATTAGCCTGATGCATAATAATTTCGTTAGTAGATTTCCACGGATATTACGCGTAGAATATTGAGATTCTTAAAAGATTGTCGACAAAACCGACAACATATCTTGCGAACGGTAGGAGCTAGCGTTTTAGAGTCATCACTCATGGATACCTCAAAACAAAAGCGTTATCGATGAGGTTATTCTTCATTTATGTAGGAGCTGTCGTGAAAAACGGTAGAGATAAAATATAGACAAAGGATATTTGTAATTCTTCCTGACCGCATCAGTTCGATTCATAAAAGATGCATCTTGAGCTCTTCGCGAAACCAGTCGATCGAAACAAGGCACGCCAGGGCAACAACAGAATTGTACGCATTGCCTTCTCAGTTGTGACAATCATCAGCGTTGACTGTAACCGTCACTGTAACCGAGATTTTCTGTCAGTAAGCAAATAAAATAGGTCTCTCGTTCTCCAGTAAATCGTTGAACTTTTTTCAACAATGCTAGTACGAAAACACGTCTCTGTCCACATCATTGGCGAACAATTGTTCTCAACTCAAGGCTATTTTATGAATGACAACTTCTTTATTACTGTAGATTTGACGTTTCGTTGGAGATACTTTTTTGAAAGCTTATTAGCTTTTAAAATGTTAGAAGTATCTCCAGCGAATCGTCAGCTCAACAGCAATAACGACGTTGTTATACATGAAATAACCTTGTGTTGTTTACGCCGAATTTTACATGCCTGTCAAAGACATTATTCTTTAGAATATTTTATATGACAATAAGTAAAACGGCGAAGTTATAACGTCGTCGTCATAACAAATGTATATTTTCCAAATGGTAGCGCAAACAGGAATTCTTGTAATGTTTAAATCAAAGCGTCTTATCAGACATTCGATAGCCAGTTGTCGGCCAAAACGAATTTCTTCGTCCATAATTGAACGCTCTAAGATAATATTGGCCTCAAACTCTAAGCGGGCATATAATGAAAATGTTTATAGCGACAAGCTAGTTGTTGGCAAGACAGAAGCAGTCAACAGTTTTCAGCGATGGCATGATGTTCTTTTTAAGACTCGTTAAGGTTGATCTGTATTTTTTTTTGCTCAAAATCAGTTTGCTAGTCGGTTTGATAAGCATTGTATCTCAGTCAGGCTTTAGTTGTGACTGTTCACTTCCCAGGGTAAGCATGTATCACAGCTACAATTTGTTCGATACACATTCGTTATTTAACTCCGTAGGGTTATTGAACTCATAGTACAGAACAAATCTCAGCCGAGCTGAATACGTGACACATATACGACAATATCGAACGAGATATTTAATTTGACATGATTTGGAATGAATGCGTCTGTATAATGAAATATTGATGAACCCTATCTGCTCTTTCTCTCACTGGTGATTTTGTCTCTCTTGCTTCGAAACGAAATATTCAGAGCTGATACTCTGGCCTCACGCCGCAGTTTCGTATTTTTGGTTATTGGGATGCCGCAGAACAATGTTGGAGTGGCCGGGAATTTCCAAGGCTGGTGTTATTGTAAAATTGGGAATTTGTTTTCTTTTTTGATTTTGTTATAAAGAATACAGTTTTCAAATTCTAATTACCAGTAAAAAGCTGTAAGATTGTTTTTTTTTCAATATGGGTGAAAGACAATATCAAGGGAAGCAACTCTGGGAACCCTCGCGGATGGGCTGTTCTTTCCAAATTTTATCATTCGGTGTAAATCACGGTGAAAACAAGCTGGCGATGACCTATCCAAGCAGTATTTTTTATTCATCTTCCAATCACTCTCTTCGAACATGTAGTAGTCAATCATCTTGAGAACGTTACACAGTTTCCAAGGGCCGAACTGGGGGTATTATGCGTAATGTGCATGTTTGGGGTAGAGGTCGTTCGTCAATTAATTTATGTCCAATTTTCTACATAACTTTAATAAGTCGGGCCTTTTTTACCGCATTTCGTTGCTGAAATTCTTACACCGATTTTATGGCATCTTGACAACAACTTTTTCCTGCAAGAAGGATTTGGTCAAGTCAAGACCCTAACCCATTTTGTTGCTGTTGTATTTATGGTTTCAGTTGTGCCCATTTGACGTTCAAAGTGCCAAATACCGAATGATATACACCAAACAGGAGAGGTCAACTAAACTGAATTCCTCATGTGACCGCTTGGCTTTAGGCCTAAATTAATAAAACCATTTTTTAAGCCCATTTCCTCTCGTTCACCCTACCTTATATCGACAACTATATCTTCCATTTGGACAATCCTTTTATATGCGACACCGTGTTTCTGATGAATCAAAAAATAACCCTCAATATATACATGCGTCTAGTCCGTCATTCAATATTCATCCGTCGTGCACCAAAGAATTTCCGCGTCAATAATCCAAAGACCTAATTCATATAACAGCAGAATACATGAACACGGGCTAGTTTCCTGTAACAGAGAAACGGTCGATAGTATTCAGTGATGCCGCCAAGACATCCTATCGCTGATCAGTATTCTTAATCCATTTGATTTTCGTTGTAAAGTCGTTATCTGGAGAGTGACATGTCTCAGTCACGCTTTGATCACGGGTGCTCATATGAAAACCATGAGGACGGACATTGGTGCATACGGCTCCTATCTCCCGTATGGAAACGTATGGAATTATCCAGAACAGGCTGAATTTTCTAACAATAATATCCAGATACCTCACATTAGAATTACAGTAAACAAAATATTGATATCTGCAGAACCGGACCATTTATACCTATTCCACCCAAAATAGCCAAACGCCGACATCGTCTTTCACCATCCATTTAATGTTGTTTTTAATTCATGATTATCCTTCCCGGTGTGGAGGCTAAGAATGTCCACTGGCTAGAGTGTCCGGCTCCTATCTTCTAACTCAGATAGGACATTTTTCTCCACATTGGGGACAAGATAGAAAAGGATAAGAAAAGAGAGACTAATCACCAGGACATTCTTATCTATCACACCGGCTCTATTTTAGGTCTCTTCATGTGGAGTTTCTTATGTCTTTATCAAACACTACATCTAGGTCACCAGTCATAATATGTTTGCATGGTATATAGATGAGTCCGATAATTCACAATCACAACTGTAGCCTCCAGACGTTTATAAATTCCAGTGGCTCCTTGGCAGCATTAGAGTAATTGAATATTTTGGTATAGTATAATATAGATTTAGTACAATTATATGAAAATAGTTTGGTACAGCAATGATCACCTCTGAATCATTCAAGTGTCGTGGTGAATTAATCTTGCGCAGTCTTTTTTGCTAGTAGTTGAGTTTCAAGAAAGGTCGGTCTTGGGATGTTTCTATTATGCTCACTGGATGATACAATGGATAATACGTTATATATTGACAAACTTTCGTGATTTTTAGTATTATATTTTCTGAAGACACAGAATGCCTATTCCCACGATGCGATTGGTAGTAATTTCACGGCGGGAGAATCCCCCGATTTGTAGCTTGCAACTAATCCCATGAAATAGGACCTGTTCCATTTCATACGAATTGTGTCATGCGACGAAATTCGTATGAATGTTCTCACGATGCAACTGAGTTGTTACTACATGTACAAATCGCACCGTGTGAATGGGCCTTTACGGTGCACTGAGAACGGTGTCCCGGTATACGATACACTGATGTGACCAGCACTGGTAGGAATCAATATTGGCAGCAATGTTAAAAGTACTTTCAAGCACAGTATCCCACCCAACTCCGAACAGCGCATTCCATATGTAGGAGTTCCATACAAACATAGAATCCTGAAAGTCTGGAGAGAAACCTCAATTAAACGAAATCTTTCGGAGGCAGAATCAAATGAATATTCAATTGATTTGATTTTCATTTGATCTCCATAAGGGGGGATACCCCGAGGATTATGTGAGCGGGCACACATCCTTAATATGTGCTATGCCACACGCCTGGTGGATCACATTTACAACTGAGAGCTGTCAAATCACTCAACCATTGATGCGCGAATGGTTACCATGATGACGTAAACTCCGCTATGGTACCATGGCACATATTATTTTCACTGATGGAGTAAGTGTGGTTGTGCATACAAACAAGTTGAAAGTCTCAGACTTTGCCTAGTCTGATTAGACCAACCACCCGGCCTCACAGGATTGGTGCTCCAGTCCCCATCCAACAAATTAAGAGGTTTGTTGACAATGGTTTACAGATCTTCAATTTGTCTGATTCGGCGACATAAATTCATGTTTTTTTCGATTATTTTCGGAGATGAATAATTTCATTCCTACTGCTCGAGACCTTCAAATAAGCAGAACATCGCATCTGACGACCGATTAATCGCCTATCTCTGTAACATAGGAGATTTTGTACTCCTCATATGCCCTTTGACCCCTATGCCCGATCCTGCAGAGTGACGTCAGGTTGACGAAACTCTGTCAACGGGTTCCCCGAGGGCTATGAATAAAATAGGAGTGTTTTCACGAATAAATTAGGCCAACCGGAAGTGACATCATCAACAACGACAATTGCCAATATATCTTACACGATAGGGGCTAGAGGTATGGTACTTTGACTAATGGATGCCGTACAAAAAATGCATATATTTGAATACCAGCGATATCATCATGGCTTCATCAAAGTGGAAGTAGGGTTATATAGCTCGCGAATGTCAGGTGTATTACTGACGTGAAGCCACCAATGAATAAGTGGTAGAGGGGGTTTCCTAAGCCAGTAATTTGTTGGCTGGGCTTCTACCGCTACAACATTTGAGTTGATTAGAGGTCGGCACAGACCGATTCTTTGAAGGATTTTCACGAAAGAGTTGGAGAAAATATCACCATTGTTCTAACGTGGACGCGTTCGCTTGCGCGGTTGAGCACGCGCTTCTGTGGGCTGGGTATTAAACGTTTCTTCATCTACCAGGGCCCTATTCAATTACCTCCAAGTCCGAAGGGTTCTCGGTTCATGTTCACACTTTATTACAGTTAGAAACCAACACAATACACACAGTTATTCTGAGTATAGTGGGATTCAGTCAAGTGGAATTTTGTTGTCATGATTATATGTCCAGTGTACAAATACGAATATTGTGACGGTCCTTCTTTACCTCATGTGTGAAAGTTTGTCAGTTACTTGTCGAAGGGCGGTGGTTCTCTCCGGGTTCTCCGGCTTCCTTCACCAACCAAACTGACTGTCACCATATGAGTGAAGCAAACTTGAGTGTGACATTAAGCCAAATCCCCCCCCCTCCTTGTTTGCCTGATTGTTTGTGAGTTATCCCGGATTTGTTATATTGACCTGTTCAATATTTTCATTGTGTACTGGATATGTTACATTGGGCTGTCCTTTATGCCATTGTATATCCGGTATAGAAAATAAGCACACTAATACTAACTTTCAACATTGGATACAGGGCGAATGTCGAGATGTGGAGTGAAGTCGTCAGCAAGGGAAGTAACTGTGGAAACGCTCGCGGATGAGAGAGTTTCCAGTTTTGCATAGTTTGGTGTAAATGACGATCAAAACAAGTTGGCGATGACCTACCCAAACAGTTTGTTTAGTCTTCCAGACATTCTCTCAGTTGGAATCGTCACACAATTTCCAAGGACCGAACTTGTCAATTAATTTCATGTTCAGTTTCATTTTCATATGCCGTTATCGATAGTCATATCAGTCTATATTTTTATTATTGAGGGTTTGTAATAGTGTATCACTGCCATTTGAGGGCCTCACATGAAAACTCTTATCCGCGCTCCAAGTTCTATATTTCTGTCTCATTTCCGTCAGTTATCTGCTTTTTTACCTGCGGCACGCAGGTGTACGGGAGGCTCGCGTTGTTGTTGTTTTTGTTCTTGTTCTTGTGACTTTTTGAAATACGCATGCGCTAAGACAGTGAGATCTCTGCCACACATTTCTACCCCCGATGTCTCATGACAACCCTGCCTTCAGGCACTTTGTAATGCATTTGCTACTTCTCACTGGAATAAATTATTACTTCGTTGATTTTCGTTCAGACAGTCCTTCATCCGGTCCGGTGAGTTGTCAGTTTATCCCATAAATCAGTAAAATTCCATTGCATAAAGCCATTTAATATATTTGGGATCACCAGTGGGGGATACATGAGCCAGTATTTTCATTGGTTGGTGGCGATTTCATTGATGAATTTGAACCAATGAAAAGCTACAACTGCCGTAACTACTTTACTATATAATCGTCTGCTCCAGTTGTCTATTTAACATTTATGGTGGTTAACATTTGATATTTAATAAGCCCCACTCCACAGGGATCCTGGACCTTGTGAGTGTTAAGTGTAACAGGAATACAGAATAAAAGTTTGACAAGTGGGGATCAAATTCCCTTACCAGCAGAAAAACTGGAGAGAATCCCATGTACCGAATCGGGTCTGTCATATAGGGGGGCATATAGGTATGCAATTATCAGTCGCGGGATTTTTCACAATTTTTTTCTCAGCGATAGCGCGTGATCACCATGGCCACCGTCTATTTTTGGAAAGCGATGATCGGCTGTTTGAAAGTTTGTTGATTTTTCTCCTGCATATGTGACTCACTCAACAGGTTTTATGTAATTGTTATAAAATTCTGACACAACACGTTGGTTAATAATGCATTATTATAGTAGGCTACTGTCTCGGTCGAAATAAAGACCTAGATTTGTTAAGCACTTTCTTTCACCTGTTCTCTTTTTCCCCTCCGCGCTCAGCTAGCCGAATGTCGTGACCTAAAATTTATTAGTATTAATACGCACAACTTCTATTCGGTTGCAAACAAACTTTCTACATAATGTGCTTTTTCCTTCGAAAATTGCTGTGAAATGATTTATGGGATAAATAGAATATTCACCTCTTTGCTTTATAATATCAAATTTATTAAACTCGAGTAGTCATATTTATTTTTCTTCGCCAGAGGCTCGGAATAAATAAAAATTAGTACTCTCGCTTAATAAATTTGATGTTAAGCCCGGCGCACACGAGAGCTATCAGCTGAGCTAACGGCCTCAATTGCCTGTCAGCTCAGGGGATAGCTCTCGTGTGCGGGCAGTTTTTGGTGAGTTTTTTTGGCCCAGTGCCACGTGCGCGGATTTATTCAATTAGGTCAAATGAGCCTTACCACGTCACATACACAATCAATGCGCGTCATAGCACATAGTTCGGAATTCAAACGCCCTATTAGGTGAATAAAAACATCCTAAGAGTTCGGTTTATGATAAATATATCATCATGGCACTGTGTTGTTCCCGCACTTTGTATCAGCTCTCGTTCTCGGAGTCTGATCGCCGTATCGACCGAGACCGCAGCTTATCTCCCCCTAGTTCCAGCTGATACAAAGTGCGGGAACAACACAGTGTCATGATAATATATATTTATTGGACCGGCCAATGAATCGCATGTTATTTTCACGCGATTCATACGCACGACTCTTCAAAATGGTCTTGATGAAGACGTTATGATGAAACTGAAATCAATTTCGTGAAACTTTTGCTCACCGTGTGCGCTGAACCCACACGGGAGTTAGCCCCTGAGCTGACCGGCAATTGAGGCCGATAGCTCAGCTGACATCTCTCGTGTGCGCCGGGCTTTATAAAGTCACTCGGTGGATATCCTCTAATGACTAGCATCGAATAATGCTTGGTATCAAATTATAGGTCAAGCATCATAAAAACAAACGCAAGAATTACTTTTCAAAAGTAGGGGAACAATTCACCAACTTTCGCAGAATAATAATGTTTAACTCACGGAACGACCCGACAATCCCTGGAGTTGCACTAACTGGCTTAGCTGTACCGAATCATTGATAATACTCAAAACTGACTTTATATTACAGAAATGACTATTTGGTATTTAATGAGTTAGACAACCCTGTTCACGATCAATACATCATAGTTGTGCAGTTATATTGTGCACTTTCGGTTACAAGCATGAAATTTAGCATATAGCTATTTTGAATGATCCTCTTTCGGAGCACCATCTCTCTATCCCCATTCTCACAAGCCAGGGCCTTGCCTCGCTGGTATTGATGTTCCCGTCCTCTTCGGCACGAGCCCATTTCTGCTAGAATTTACTGGTTCTACACTTCACAATTTATCTTACTTTGTCAATCAGTTTTACGAATGGAATAACGTCATATATTAGCAGATACGGACCATAAAAGCGATCTATTTGACATCGTTCTCAAAAGTTAGGGTCTTGATTTCCTGGAGGATTTTGAGTTTGAGTTTGATACTTAGATACCTTTCATATTGACTTTAACTTGGCAGTCAATCAAAGATAATAACGAGAATTCGGCATCATTCTCTCACAAACAGACCTTGTTTAGTGGACGTGCCCTGAAATTTCTCACTTAAATCACCTTCGGAATGACTTAGTGACAGACATCCGCGACGTGAGCATGGGGAGATATCCATAGATACTGACTAGAAATGTTTCTTATTTGTAGAATTTGATTTTTTTTAAAGAAATTAATAAAATCAGCAACCTTCAAAAAGGCTTGGCCGAACATGTCAGATGAGATGATATTTCCTAAGAATGAAATAGTTAATCATTTATCTAGAAGGAGCAAACCAGGTCTTGGTATTGACTTTCTGCGTGGGAAAGAGTGTCAAGGTATTTAGTTTGCAGATGATTTAACACCCGTAAATGCAGAAAATCAATTATTCTAATCGAATATCAAGACTGTCACAGGCCTTAATTTGAACAGTGAAAAGGGTCATTATACCTCTTAAACAGTTCGAGAAAGCCTTCAACCCATTTCCATAGTTTCACAGATCAAAGTGATAGACCTGAATCCAAATTCATTGGAAATTAACTTTGAATGAAATATAAATTTTCCATTTTGCTCATCAAAGTAAGGGAGACTGAAGAGCGTAGATTTTCGTGCTATGATTAACTCCTTGAAATTTGTTTGGATTTGCAAAAATCAACGGCTGAACCGAATGTTTTGAAACTTGGCATACACGATATTTGTACCAAGAGATTGCCAGAGCGATCATTGTGACTTCGTCTGTCAATTCAGTATAGTCGGCATGGACCAGTCCAAATTTTGAATGGGGAAAGTGAATATATATATATATGGTATCAGTCCGATTACGCAATTCCTAAAATTGTGAGCTAGAAGTTGTGAATGACTTCCCTTGGCATGAAAAAACTGGCAGATGGCGCTTTTTTTCTACAACTACCACTACCTCCGCTGATATGTCTTTCACTGTATTATTGCCACTGCCGCAGGTTTTGACTACAATGTAGTCATTTCTCACTTGTTTAGAAAACACATGAGCTCTACCGCTACAAAGTACATTTATAATGGGGGACAGTACATAACAGTTAGACTGTAATCGCCACATCGAAAAAATATGCACGTATTCGGAAAACAATCCTACAATAAACACCGAAGCCCCGGCTCAGTAAAATTTATGAAAAAGGGTCTGAGGTTCATGACTAAGGTAGGGACATGGGAATATCGTAATGTCACGGAGGCAAATTAGGTTCGCATGTTAATGTACAACTTGTTGGCCTGTTAGAAACAAAATGTCTTCCTGGAATTCCATATAGGATTTCTCCAATCTATTAATGATGCATGCCAGGTGCCGATATTTGTCTATATCGCGTGTGTCATTGTGGTATCATACTCCGACAGTTACTACATATTATTAGTCCATGAACTGTATAACGGGCCGGGAATTCACTTTACATTCAACCCTTGCCTGTGTATCTGCTGTAGGTACTCGAGTGGAATTTCAGAAAATGACGCCATAGATACATTGGATTTATCTCATATGTCAGGGAGGGGGAGTTTACTGGAAGAGCTATTTCACTGAACTTTAGATTGGAAGGGAAAAGACTCGTGATCAGACTAAGTCTGTGTTTATTTCTACAAAAGCGCGAGTTGATACAGTATGAACGTCGGGACATCGTTATAACTAATTATCTCTGCTTCTTTGAATCCGCAGCCACCACAATAGTGTTAGTTTAATTAAGTCCACACCCAATAGAATTTAGCCTGCGTGTTTATGAATATGTCAAAGACTGAGGAAGATTTTTATTCAGACAATGCGTTGTGTGTCAACACCACCACTATTCTAGATGTAACAGTATCGTATAATTACGTGTAAATTTTCCCTTCTTGTCAAGAGGACCTCGTGATCAGCC
Organism: Hanleya hanleyi; assembly: GCA_036873755.1. Classification (NCBI taxonomy): domain Eukaryota; kingdom Metazoa; phylum Mollusca; class Polyplacophora; order Lepidopleurida; family Hanleyidae; genus Hanleya; species Hanleya hanleyi. The sequence goes on from JAVTVY010005944.1 coordinate 23,865, forward strand.
TTCTGGGGTGAATTCTGTATAAGCGCGATATGGCACATTATGAACTTCGGAAAATGAACAACTACATAAGTAACACTAAAATAAGGACATTCGGGTTGATGCATTGATATGCAATATGCAACATCGCCACGATGGATATGTGGATATTTTAACTCTGCTGTGTTATAATGAATGTGTCCTAATGAATATATGGTGTGTGTCACCAGCACCACCATTATTGATATAACAGTGCCGTCTAACTATTTATACCATAAGTATTATTAAAACTAATCTCCCCATCCGTGGAGTTCCCGGGTGTAAAGTGGAATCGGACCCAAACGTCGTGATATGACTTAAATATAGTTGAAAGCAACGTTAAATCATATTCACTCACTCACTCACTCGCGCGAAAATAAACTCTGCATCTGCACAGGTATTGTAATGCAGGGGAGATTACTCTTATCGACATAATGAAGATATACAGAGCTGTAACGCTGATATATATGTTTTATATTCGTATATAAATTTATTTTTTCCGTATACAAAATAGACAACTGTGCGAACATTACTCCTTAGTGTTTTGCGTGAAAATCGTTAATTGAGTAAGCGGTTTACAGAGAAGTTGCAGAAGGGTTTAAGGAAATCTACCAGAAGAAACTAGCATGGTTCTTCAACCATCTCAAGGAATTCATTCAAAGAATCGGTCTGTGCCGCCTCTAATCCACCCATTGTTTAGTGGTAGGAGCCGAGTGAACAAACTAAATGATTCAGTAAAACTTTCCGCGAATAAATTTTCATTAGTTTTCTGGATATTTTCGGACCAATATAGAGGAGAGCAAAGTCCTTTGGCAAAGACCACACGGGCCCACCTAAAAGGACCAGGCAATGCGGACTCGGCCATACGCGATTAACTCACGAACAGTTATATTCCATGCAATGAAGATCTCACAGTGAAACATATTCTTATCGACTGTATAGATTTTAAGATTGTAAGAGATACTTTAGAAGATCTTTTTAGTTGGGTGAAAGAAGACTATCTTAGGTTATTGGAGAGAAATCGTTTTTTTGCATAAGTTTTAATGTGTTGGATTACTAAGTTATTAACTTGAATACTTTTTGTTTGTTTGATCGTCGCTATATAGCCGAAATAAACAGACACTGGATGAACGCCCCTACGGCATGTCGGCAACGAATGCATGTTGTAGTCTCATTAAATTTTTCTTAAAATTCTAAGCTTAGTCTATTCACAAAACAGTGGACTGTATCTTCACGCTCATAAATTTCGCTGTGTAAAACAGAAACTGTCCGGCCAAATGTTGAACTCATTCTGAGCTTTTCGATCACTGGACTCACTATTCTCCCCCACTTTATATCACAATCAAATAGGAACAGTTACGTATCTAATTTCAGTTCAGTTTTAGCACGGAAAAAGGCAACAGCTGAAGCCGCTGATCCCAAAGTAGAGGTTGTCATCAAAGAAGCTGATGTTAGGCAACAACAGACTGTCATCGCTGAAAAACAGCAAGTATTAGCGGCGCAAACAACCCCCAGGCACGCTGAGCTAGCGACGGATATTAACTTTCTGAAATGTCGACTCAATCAATAAACAATTCAATAAAAAATTCAGCCGAACAAGGCGTTATGTAGACAGATACGACGCATCTTCAGATTCGGTTATCGTTCCCGAACAGCCCTTCATGACAACATTCACCACATCCGTATGAATGATTCTACCGATCTGGTGGGTACTTCAAGACTTAACTTCATACTCTGGCTTCACCTTCGGAGTCAAAGGGAAGTTTCTTCTACCAGCGGCGATCCCAACGTTTTATCCAGTCGACACGCCGATTAATGGTAGACCTCCGCCCGCATCCCTATGGTAAAGACTTAACTCACGCAGTTTCTCATCAAGAAACAACCGCTCCTAACAAAATTCAATGACTTAAACAATCAGTCCCATTTTTTAATGGTTAAGAAATTAAAGGTTACTGTCATGGATGAAATAATCTCTTGGTAAAATGGTTAGGCCCTGAGACAGTGAAACACACCCTCTGAGAGCTTCCAATGTTAGTAATCCGGAAAGATGAATAAAATTCATCTGGAACATTTTGGACGAAAGGTTAAGTTCTCCTAAGATGTGGGAAACAGCGCTCGAATTTAAACTGGAACATTAAAGAACATAAACAGCTCCACAAACTGTTTGGTATCCTATCAGAAAAAGAATCGGCCAAAGAAAAAATGTTCAGGTCACTTTTGGCCTATTTTTTTCTTCAAATTGTTAGCCTTCAATGGTTAGGAAGATACCCTACCGTCTGCTTTCTTCCTTCCATTTCCATTATTCTTGGATTTTGTGCGTGAAGTTAGTCGCACTGAGAACAGCCCAAGTTTTGCTTATGAATCGGTAGCAAACATCTCACAGAAGAAGAATAATCTCCCTTCACGGTTTGGAAATTCAAGGATCAGCATTTCCTCTAAGAAAACAGAAAATGATGACGAGACAACCAAAAAATGTCCGTTAAACAAAACGAACCATTCGCTTAAAGATTGTCAAGGTTTCCGAACCAAAACTTCAGGGGATCGAACGAAACTCTCGAAGGAATATGGGTTATGTTTTCGATGCTGTGCTTCAACCATGCACATATCCGGGGGATGCAAGAACACCGTAAAATGCGCAGAATGCAGTAGTGATCAACACGCAACTGCACAGCATGTTGACCAGTCAACAACCGTGAAATGTACATAGTCCTCAGGGTAGGGGTTCAGAAGTTGACGGGGAAAAGGCTGATCTTTCATCAGCAAGTTCCAAATGTACTCAAATATGTGAGACCCGATTTAGTGGAAATCTGGTAGTAAAATCATCCTTGTGTGCGTATACAATAGAGAATGCCTAAAGAAATAATAACGGATGTGCGCCATTTTAGATGAGGAGAACAACGTATCATTAGCTCGGTCTTACTTCTTCGATCTGATCGACGAACATGGTCAAATACGACATATACACACTCATCTTGCAATAGATGCGTACAAACATCTGGTCGCCTTGCCGAAGAATATGTAGTTGAACATCTAGATGCCAACGGCCAAGTGGAATTGTCCGTTGTTGTGGGATGTTTCCAGATTCCGGACATTAGAGAACAAATACCAACCCATTCCTAGAACTTGCACCTTTTGCACTCCAATGTGGCGGACATCGCCAAATCGATAACTTTGACACAATATGTGTTGTCCCAACGAATGTGCCCCAAAAACACTCCTTACGCACTCAAAGAATGTGTATCGGTTAGGTAATTGTGGTTGAGACATGCTCAGGTCCACAAACGAGGCTATAGAGACAAAGGATTCGTCAAAGGGCCAGAAGGGAATTGGATGGTTCCCTTACCTTTGAGAATACCCCACCATCGTATACCACATAACAAGGAAACAGCAAGCATACGTGTCAGGACACTGCATAAGAGTTTAACGACCATCGCGGTCAATAGACTGTATTTCCGGAGCATCTTGCAGACGATTTTTCACTCTGGACACTCAGAGTTAGTACCACCGAGGAAACCGGTAGTGGAATGCTGATATTTCCCCCTGTCCGGAGTGTATCGCCCTAACAAACGAATCAGATCACATGCGTTTTTTATTTAGCAGCAAACCGTGAAGGAGTTTCGCTCAACGACGTCTTGCTAAATGGACTGGATCTAAATGAACAAGTAGTCTTTAGGCATCTTCACAAGTCCAGGTAATCCTAAATCTTCGCAGAGGGTTTACCTGGACATCTTTGGTGATTCGAATGAGTTCTTGAGTCGACGGCGCTATTACACAATCTTGTACATTTCACCCCCGCGCTTGTTTTGAATTAGCATGTCGGTATCCCAGATCTGCGGTTTTTGCTTTGACTTCCGATGTCGATTTCTGCTTGACATCAAAGCAGTTGAGCCCGCGATGAAATTCACACCTGTCATATCTCATACTTCACAGCGGATTGGCCTAATCAACTAGCTTAGCGCGTTCACTGATTGGGTTGATTTAAAGGAAACCCCTTGATCTATTTATATCCAGAACTCGTATGGGTAACTAACCAAGCCAGTGTATCGATCCTAACCGATCGATCGATGCACTGGCTCGCGAGGATGTCTTTTACGCAGCTTGACACGTTTCCAGAAAGAGATCATTGTAGTTAAGGTGGACATCGAACGGATGTTTTATATCTTTGAAGTCCGGAAGATCACAGAAACTACATGAGATTCTTATGGTACTGTAACGTGTGCCGGGCCGGTCAATGAACGGGACGCAGCTGAGCTTTGTCTCGTTAAATGGTAGCGTACAAGCTGTCAGGCCGCGGTCCCTGCCGGCACTAGTCCTTGCGAACTAGAGATTCACTTCGGCCTGTCACCTTGTCTGGATCGAGAAAGTAGGAGAGCGTAGTGACAACCAAGGCTGATGTAGAGTCAATTAATGTGCAATAATATTCAGTTAAATGTACAGGATGATCGTGAGTAAAGATGTAAATATGTACAGTGTTAATATAAAGTGCCGTGTAAAGGGCGGTCTGGTTGCTGGCCCTTTCCACACGGTAGGGGATCGTAGGGGCGGCCTGGCTGCTGGCCCCTCTATTGGTATGGAATGTCGTTGGACCGATGCCAAGGATAGCGGCTCGAGGTCCTTCCTTCTTCCGGCTGTTGGAACGAGGCTATGGATATAGCGGCTCTCTTCTCTGTAAGGTAGGTACATCGTCCCCAGAAAATCGTCGTGGCTTCCCACCGTGGATATGACCGTCTTCCCCTTACAGGTACGTATGGTCCCAGAGATTGTTCCGTCTTCCCACCGTGGATACGTCTGATTCTCCTTGTGAGAAATCCCCTCTACAGGGAGGTTCGTCTTCCCACCGTGGATATGTCCGTTCTTCCACAGTTGTAACCTGTTTGGCGAAGATGCTTCCGTATCGTCTTCCCTCCAAGCTGAGTATATCTTCCCCAGAAAGTCCCCTGAATGTGTCGTGGCTTCTCACCGTGGATATGACCGTCTTCCCCTCGCAGGTACGTATGTTCCTAGAGACAGATTCGTCTTCCCGCCGTGGATACGTCTGCTTCTTCTTGTAAGAGATCCCCTCTACAGGTAGGTTCGTCTTCCCACCGTGGATACGTCTGCTTCTTCTTGTATTCCACTCTACAGTTAGGTTCGTCTCCCCACCGTGGGATACGCCTGTCTTCACCTGGTTTGTACGTGCATGTATCGGCGATGCCACTTCTTCCGTGTGATTATTATCTCACCCTAGGTTCGTCTAATAAACGTGATCTTGGCTGACTTCTATCCAGGCGTAGCCTGGCTTGCGAGGATCCTCTCCTCAGGATATATCCGGCTAGATGATGTGGTCTAATGTAACGTCTCTGGCAGCGAATCTGTAACAGTTTTGAGATGCTGCTTCGGTGGCGCGCTCATAGGCACCGTAAACAGCCCAGACTGAGGTACTCACGACCGATAAAACAGACTTCCTTCGATAGACTTCCTTCAACGTCTCAGATCACGTCAAATTGCCCTCTTTCCCCTCACAGGTTGGTACCAGTCTTCTGTCACCCGTTTCACGGCGAGAACGCTCTCAGACAGCGTTATGCCTCTCCACCGTGAACACTTCAGGGCCCTAACACATAAGCTGGCTTGTGAGAGTGACTTCTTCCTTCGAGCTCCAATCAGGTAGGTACAGTTGGATCCTAGGTATCGCCAGTGTGGTATAGTGCTTCCATGTATCAGCAGCCCAATTCCATAACCCTGGGAATATTATCGGTCGCCCGAACGCAGCCCAGCATTCGCCGACCACACTGCTGCTCAATACCCTTCACTAATACAACAGACACTGGACTTCCTATGTTCCCTCTTCTTCGTACAGGCACCATCCACCGATTACACATCTCCGCATGCAATACACTGTTCAGTCTATTAGCCCAATAGAAGAGTATAGCTACCTGGTTGCAGTTCAGATCCGAAGTGATTTCCATGCCTGATCTTCGCCTTTTATACACATCAGGCCACGTACATGTAACGTCTAGTTGCCGGTATGAAATCTCACACTTTCCTGCAGCGCCATCTGCACTATCCAGTCAAAGACAACTCACACCATTGTACAGTTTAGGAACGATAACTCCAACCGTTATCACAAAGCAGGCTTTGGGGGAATTCCCGGCTTCTGGTTTCACTTTCGTTACCGCTGATTATATCCATGTATAAAGTTTGCACAGCTTCCTTGTTAATGGGAACATTAGATAGCATTCTCTGTTGATATCACAGGCCAGGATGGATATAAATACTGGACGGTAAGTTCATTCAGTTATATACCCGTTGTATACCCGTATTTTATGTTGATCGTTGTGGCATCATGTAGACCCCGATTTCCGTCACATTTCCGGGTTGGCGTGCACTCTTCGTTCCAGACTTGCGCTTCGGTTCGGGCTTGTGTTTAGTCCTGATTTAACGTTTAGGGGATACCAATATTCGTTACACCGCCTACGCCTTCGAAATATCGGCGCCCTCGCTGATGCTCGGTCACGCTGTTTGTAGTTCAATAAACAAACAATCACATGGGCGTTCCGGTGTCTGTGTCATCCTCCCCAGTTCAGCCCTCCCAGAGTTCCGGGGACATGGCGGCGTAATCACTGTTGCTCACAGGAACCGTCAAGCCCCAATCCATCTCTGTAAACAATTAATTACGTTTCAATATTCCTGATTGGTGTTGTTATGTACAATTAACCATCAGACGCAGTTACATCCCTCATACCGCTGTCCTCCATCTTCTTGCCTTTGGTTGAAGACTCCTCTGGTGTGGGCCTCCTGGTTCGTGTTCCACTGCTCATGGTTAGTGGTGATCTGCGCCAAGGAGTCCTCTTCGCCATAGTAAGCTGAATTATGTGCACCTGAATCAGAGATGGGAGTATCACCGGTCGATGGAAGTGTGAGGGACGTTGATTTCCGATGAATTTATTTGTTATACGTTCAGGTGACGTTTGATATTTACATGATGAACATGAGATGTCGCGGAATATGATTATTTTATATTGAATTATGGATGAATTTGACGCGGATAATCTTACTGACCGAAGCAGGTGTTTGCATAAATATTGTTTGTATCTCGCGGATCGCTGAATATTGGAAAATACCAATATGCGAATTTACAAATGAATCAATAGAGTGTAATATGTAAATGAGGCGTACTTGTAAAGTGTTGCTTTTGCGTTCTATAAGAACAGAGTCCTACTTTGGCAAATCGCTTTCTCGGAGGAGGTCACCTGAAAGGTACCATGTTTGCCTGAGTTGTTTCTCTTCCGTTTTCCCCCCTTTTCTTTGGTTAAGGACAGACGGCAGTATATTTGCCCGGTTATTTACCATTGAGTAGGAGCGAAAGTCTGTCGAATGGACTGGTTCCTCGCATTATTTTGTTTGGGGTGTCATTCAATATTTTGCTTTGATTGACCTTCTCCGGGAAAGACATATCTGACATTTTATTTGATTTGATGCTATCCGCGAGATCATGATTACTAGCGAAATTGTTAGCCGCGAGAATTGTTAGCCGCGAGTACCTTTTGTTCGTCTGAATAAATGCATAGTATATATTTGATCTTACTCTCCGACTTGTGTTCTTCTATTGATTACGCCTTCTCTGCCAGTATCCTCGCACGCCAGGTTACGACATTCTACCACTGCGAATCCTCGAACCTAGGTCACCGGGAAAACCTCCCGTTACATTTTGGTGCCGTGACCAGGATTCTTTGTGATAAGATATCATGTCGTTGACCTGGGGTGCGTCAGGGATGGAGAACCGTGGTCAATGGGAGAATCCGTTTGGCTATGCTAGTCTTGAAGAGAGTGAGAATTTGAGGGGAGCTAGTGTTAAGTTTGAGAAAGAAACTGCTGGGTCCGATAAACAGCGTCGTTCAGCTTATGAGAACGGGGATAGCGATGAAGTAACCCGGGCTTGTGACAGACTGGATAGTTTGCTAGACACTCAGATAAAGCAGGTTAGGGCGCGAATTGGTGAGAATAGTGATGGTATAAATAGAGATGGTACTCAAAAGACAGGCGGGGGTGGTATTAGATGGAAACATGAACCTTCTCGAATTCCTGAAGTTGGAAACAGGAACGCGTTTGGCGCCGAATCGGGAACTAGAAAACGCCAAATGAGTAGGCGAGAAAAGGAACCCGATAAATTTGACGGTCAATCCGTGCAATGGAAAGATTATATTGTTCACTTCGAGCAGGTGGCACAATGGAACGGATGGACAGAGGGAGAAAAGGCGCAACAGTTAGCGATGTCACTCAGAGGTGATGCACAAAAGCTTCTAGGAGATCTACCGATTGTGCAGTTGAAATGCTACGAACTATTGAAATCGGTACTGGTGGAGCGGTTTGACCCTAAGGAAGGGAGATATCCCATCGTTACGAGTTTCGTTCAAGAAGACGCTTGAGTAGCGAGTCTCCGGCTGATTACGGATACACGTTACGGCGATTGGCATGTCTGGCTTTCCCAGATATGCCATACGTTTACCGTGAGATCAATGTACTCGAACAATTCGTTAATGGCATTGGCTTCGCAGAAATCAAGGAACATGTAGTCTTTCGTCGTCCAAAGACACTCGAGGCCGCTATCGCTTTGGCCGTGGAATATGAGGCAGTTAAGGGAGTACGTGCAGCGCCGACAAAACCTAGAATTTATCTGGAAAATGAGACAACGGGAGTTAAATCTGTGGCGTCACGAGAACCTGATGATGATGATCAGCGTTTTCGCTCTATACAGGCTGAGCTAGCTCGTTTGAGCGCGGAAGTGAGAGAATCTTTTAGGCAGTTGTCCTCACTGCAACGGATTAGGGGCAGGGGAGAAGGCGGAGTAGGCGCAAATGTTGAATGCTATGTTTGTCACCGTTTTGGGCACCTTTCCTATGACTGTCCCCAAAGAAGAAGACCCAAGTTGTCAGGTAGAAACTTTAGAGAATCTGAGCAAGGAGCAGCTGGACACAATTCGTTAAACTAGACAGGGTTGGATCTGTGGCCGAAGGTTCAGCCCGTTTTACACGTGACGCAAGATGTGGGCCAGCTGTTGGTATTTGTAGTGTGCAAGAGAATTGCTTGTTTGCCGAGGTAATCATGGGGAAAGTTAAGAAAGATTTCCTGGTTGATACGGGATCGGCATTGAGTCTCTTGGCAATCGGGGTGTATGATCGGTTAGGAGAGGAAAGGCCGATCCTTCGGCCTGCTGCGGTTGCAATGACTACTGCGGATGGAAGTGATTTAGTTGTGCATGGCATGATTCGTTGTCATATTGGAGGAATTGCCTTCGAACATGAGTTCGTTGTAGCTGATATTGACCTCCCTGGGATCCTGGTTATTGACTTCCTGGACCGTTACGACATGTCCATTCAAATTTCTAAGGGAGTGCTACAGGTAGGGAGAGAAAGTGTGAAGTTACACAGGTCAAATTCTCGTAGATGTTGTAGAGTGAAAATCTCTAAGAGAGTTGTCATTCCACCAGGCGTTGAGAAATTGGTCACTGGTTATGTTGATGGTCCTGTGGAACGGGATGAAAATTTCATCATGGAACCATTCCGGACCTGGGATAAAAGAGGTGTCCTTCTGTCAAGTGCGATAGTTGATCCTAGGCGGATAGTTTTCTCGGTAGTTAATCTCTCGGACCAGCCAGTTCGAATATTGAAGAACTCCACCGTCGCCAATCTTCAGGCTGTAAAATTAGATGGTCCCAGTAATGTCAGTGCAGTGGATGTGCCAATGCCGAAGCCTATACCTGAGCACTTGGTTCCATTGTTGGAATCCGCATCTCCTTCGCTTACTCTTGGACAAAAGCAAAGAATTGCTGGTCTACTGGGTGAATTCGTGGACATATTTAAAGCGCCGAACGGAAAGCTAGGGCATACCGATATAGCGCAACATCATATTGATACTGGTGATGCACCACCAATTCGTATTCCTCCGCGTCGGTTGCCTTTGAGTCAGCCAGCTACGGTAGAAATTGAATTAGAAAAAATGCTTGCTGATGGAATTGTCGAACCTAGTCCGAGTCCTTGGTCGTCGCCCGTCTTATTGGTGAAAAAGAAAGATGGATCAACACGATTTTGCGTAGATTATCGTCAGCTCAACGCCGCTACAGTGAAAGATGCCTATCCGCTTCCACGGATTGATGAGTCATTGGATTCATTGGTAGGCGCTTGCTGGCATAGTACTTTAGATCTAGTCTCCGGATATTGGCAATGCGGTATGAAGGATGCTGATAAAGTCAAGACAGCATTTTCCACACCCACCGGTCTCTACCAGTTTAACGTAATGCCTTTCGGTTTATGTAACGCGCCAGCAACTTTCGAACGCTTAATGGAGCTCGTACTTCGAGGGCTGCAGTGGAAGAAATGCCTATGTTATTTGGATGACGTTATCGTTTTTGGCGACACCTTTGAGGCCGCGTATAATAACTTGCGGGAAGTGTTCCTTAGGTTTCGGGCAGTAAATTTGAAGCTCAAGCCATCTAAATGTGCATTGTTCCGTACGGAAGTAACATTCCTAGGTCACGTTGTTTCAGGCAGTGGGGTGAGCTGTGACCCCAGTAAAATCGACGCCGTAGTGGATTGGCCCAACCCTGATTCCGTTAGCGAGGTGCGTAGTTTTCTTGGACTGGTAGGATACTATCGTAAATTCATTCCCGATTTCGCCACTGTAGCGTATCCTCTTGTTCAACTCACAAAACAAGGGGTTCCATTTAAGTGGACAGACGAGGCCTCTCTGTCATTCGAACGGCTAAAGAAACTGCTCGTTTCTGCGCCAATTCTGGCCTATCCGCAGATGGATGCGTTGTTCATTTTGGACACGGACGCAAGTCTTTGTGGAGTAGGGGCAGTGTTATCACAGGTACAGGACGGAGAGGAAAAAGTGATAGCCTATGGTAGCAAGACTCTTAACAAACATCAGCAGCAGTACTGCGTTACGTATCGAGAGCTCTATGCTGTAGTGTATTTTGTCAAACACTTTAGACACTATCTGCTTGGACATCATTTTATCGTCAGGTCTGATCATGCTTCCCTAACTTGGCTTAGGAAGTTCAAAAATCCAGAGGGTATGGTCGCTAGATGGCTGTCCGTATTAGACACTTACGACTTTGACGTACAACATAGGCAAGGACACCTTCATGGGAATGCTGATGGGTTGTCAAGGAGGGCACATCGTAAATGTAAAAACGTAGAGTGTTTGGATTGTTCCACTGGCTGGCTTGACACAGTCAAGGCTGAAGACTCTAATGAGTCTGAACCTGGTTCTGTCAAGCCAGAAGCATTTTCCACTAAAGCTGTGAGCTCACGGCGAGATGGGGAATCGGTGGTCGACCAACACTGTTGGCTTGAAACTTGGACACGAGAACAGATAAAGGGCTGGCAGGCGCAAGACTCTGCTATTAAGCAAATCTTGGAATGGAAGGGAAAGTACACCACTAAGCCGTACAGAAGTCTCTTAGGATCCCTGTCCAGGCGTACTAGGATTCTATGGAGTATCTGGGAAACACTGGTAGTCCAAAACAATGTACTCTATTACCAGTGGCACGATAAGTTAACCGACGAAGTTAAACTTCTTTTGGTGGCGCCCGAGGCTATAAGGAGTAGAGTATTTCAGGAGTTGCATTGTAGTCGTACTGCCGGACATCTTGGGAGAAAACGGACTTTGGAGTCTGTGCGCCGCAGGGTGTACTGGCCAGGAATGAGGGCGGATATTAGTTTATGGGTGAGACAGTGCGACATGTGTGCACGCAGAAAACCTGGTCCCGGGTTTGGCAAGTCGCCGTTGCAACAGTCTGCAGTCGCAGTTCCTTTGGAGCGGGTGGCCCTTGATATATTGGAATGCCCAGAATCAGGGAATGGAAACCGGTACATTATCGTGGTCTGCGATTATTTTACAAAATGGGCCGAAGCTTACGCGGTACCTGACCATACAGCCATGACTGTGGGAGACCGCCTCATGTCGGAATTTATCTGTCGATTTGATGTGCCACAAGTTATCCATTCCGATCAGGGTAGGGAGTTCGAGTCCCGGTTGTTTGAGCATATGTGCAACTTGCTGGGTGCGAAAAAATCCCGGACAACGCCGTATCGACCGCAGTCAGATGGTCTGGTTGAAAGATTCAATCGCACCCTGTTGCAAATGTTGTCCATGTATGTGGACGAAAACCATTCAGACTGGGATGACCATTTACCGTATGTGTTGATGGCGTATCGGGCCAGTGTACACGACAGTACCGGATGCACACCAAATATGTTGATGTTCGGCCATGAACTCCTGTGTCCACTCGATGTCATGGTGGGACATCCATCGTCGCCTGGATCGGATTTCTGCCCGGTGGAGTATGTCCGTTGGTTACAGTATGTGCAACAAAGGGCATTTGACTTCGCACAGGAAAAGTTGACAAAAGCGGCAGCTCGGCAAAAGAAATACTACGATAGGGGGGTTAAGCCCCGTGTCTTTCTGTCCGGAGAGTATGTTTGGCGGTGGTATCCTCCTGCGGCAGGTTGCAAGCTCGGACTGGGCTGGATTGGGCAATGTAGGATAGAGGATATGTTGTCCTCTGTGACCTATCGGATTAAGGATGGGCCCTCTGGAAAACCTAAAGTGGTTCATGTGGATCACCTCAAGCCATATGAGGGAGATGGGGCTGAGGAAAAATGGACTGGGGGGATTGTTCCATGTAGCGAAGGTAACCCAGATCATGAGTGTGAAACACCTTCTTCGCTAGGCGACGACGGGGTGTGTAGTCCAGACAGTGAGTTAGACAGCGCAAATTACCCGGTATTGAACGAGAGTTTGACTTCGGGAGAAGTGCCAGAAATGGTTGATACTTCTGGGAGAGGGGATACTAGGTCAACGGGGAGGGATGGTGTGCGTTGGTCTCGAGCAGGGCGCCCTATCAGACTTCCCGTTAGGTATTCTCCTTAGACTGTGGTCTCATTATGCATGCTTCCTTGATTGTTTTTATTCATTTTGCTGATTTATGAAGAATGCCTTGGTTTTTGTGATGTGTTGTCCTTGATCGGCCATGGATATGGGCCCTACCGATGGAGGAGAGTGCATTACATGAACCATGGTTTCATAAATATTAGATGTGAAGTATAATCCATTTTTTTTATTTTGTACATTTTAGATGACAGAGCTTGAGATTGATGTAGATGAGGCGGAGTTGTCTAGTTTAGACGACGACCTCAGACCAGAATGGGTGGAAGGGGGAATGCGCTGCCGGGTTAAGGAATGTGGAGACCGGTATTACACAGCCCTTAATAGCCTCTGGAACCACTGGAAGCTGCGGCATAACCCATACATAAGACGATTCTCCTGTCCGGAAGGAACATGTGGTTTTCGACATGTACGTAAGGGGGATATGACCCGTCACCTTCGGTCCAAACATCTGTATACGGTGGAGCATGCCCGTCAAACCGTTACGGGGTTAACCGGTGAACTGGTTAAAAATGACAAATATGTAGATCCTGACGGTGAGAGATGTCCGAAAAGAAAAAGGACAATTCACTTTGAGGAGAGGGAGACGGCAAAACGCCGTCGGCTTGAGGTGGCCAACACTGCCGAGGATAAACCATGCCAACTCTCAGCAGAGTATAACTGCCGAGATGAGGAGGTGCGATTTGTGAGACAGGACGATGGCACTAAGACAATGACCACGGTGGTGAAGCATTCCTGGATGCCAAAATTTAGAAAATGACACTCATTCGTATTGTTGCAGGGGGTTTAGTGTAATGTGGGGGGAGTGTGAGGGACGTTGATTTCCGATGAATTTATTTGTTATACGTTCAGGTGACGTTTGATATTTACATGATGAACATGAGATGTCGCGGAATATGATTATTTTATATTGAATTATGGATGAATTTGACGCGGATAATCTTACTGACCGAAGCAGGTGTTTGCATAAAT